>JARVZY010012400.1:0-25000 GCA_030686995.1 Artemisia argyi | reverse complement strand
AAAACGTATGGAAACGAATGAAAAGGGACAAAACGTGTAAATCGTGTTGATGTATTAGCTCGGTCTCATTAAATCGGTTATAATTTTATTCGGGTCATAACACACGCATAAAAAAGGTGTAAAAACAAACAGAAATGGGTAAAAACGTATGGAAATGGAAGAAAAGGGACTAAACGTGTAAATCGTGTTGTTGGATTAGTTCGGTCAAATTAAATCGGTTATAATTTTATTCGGGTCAAAACACATGCATATAAAATGTGTAAAAACAAACAAAAATTGGAAAAATCGTGTTGTTTGATTAGTTCGGTCTCATTAAATTGGTTATAATTCTATTCGGGTCATGACACATGCATAAAAAACGTGTAAAAACAAACAAAAATGGGTAAAAACGTATGGAAACGGATGAAAAGGTACTAAACGTGTAAATCGTGTTGTTGGATTAGTTCGGTCTCATTCAATCGGTTATAATTTTATTCTGGTCATAACACATGCATAAAAAACGTGTAAAACAAACAGAAATGGGTAAAAACATATGGAAACGGATGAAAAAGGGACTAAACGTGTAAATCGTGTTGTTGGATTAGTTCGGTCTCATTAAATCGGTTATAATTTTATTCGGGTCATAACACATGCATTAAAAACGTGTAAAAACAAACTGAAATGGGTAAAAACATATGGAAACGGATGAAAAGGGACTAAACGTGTAAATCGTGTTGTTGGATTAGTTCGGTCTCATTAAATCGGTTATAATTTTATTCGGGTCATAACACATGCATAAAAAACGTGTAAAAACAAACAGAATTGGGTAAAAACATATGGAAACGGATGGAAAGGGACTAAACGTGTAAAGCGTCTTGTTGGATTAGTTCGGTCTCGTTAAATCGGTTAAAATTTTATTCGGGTCATAACACATGCATAAAAAACGTGTAAAAACAAACAGAAATAGGTAAAAACGTATGGAAACGGATTAAAAGGGATTAAACGTGTAAATCGTGTTGTTGGATTAGTTCAGTCTCATTAATCGGTTATAATTTTTTTCGGGTCATAACACATGCATAAAAAATGTGTAAAAACAAACAGAAACGGGTAAAAATGTATGGAAACGGATGAAAAGGGACTAAACGTGTAAGTCGTGTTGTTGGATTAGTTCGGTCTCATTAAATCGGTTATAATTTTATTCGGGTCATAACACATGCATAAAAAACGTGTAAAAACAAACATAAATGGGTAAAAACGTATGGAAACGAATGAAAAGGGACTAAACGTGTAAATCGTGATGTTGGATTAGTTCGGTCTCATTAAATCGGTTATAATTTTATTCGGGTCATAACACATGCATATAAAATGTGTAAAAATAAACAGAAATTGGTAAAATCGTGTTGTTGGATTAGTTCGGTCTCATTAAATTGGTTATAATTTTATTCGGGTCATGACACATGCATAAAAAACGTGTAAAAACAAACAAAACTGGGTAAAAACGTATGGAAACGGATGAAAAGGTACTAAACGTGTAAATCGTGTTGTTGGATTAGTTCGGTATCATTCAATCGGTTATAATTTTATTCTGGTCATAACACATGCATAAAAAACGTGTAAAACAAACAGAATTGGGTAAAAACATATGGAAACGGATGAAAAAGGGACTAAACGTGTAAATCGTGTTGTTGGATTAGTTCAGTCTTATTAAATCGGTTATAATTTTATTCGGGTCATAACACATGCATATAAAACGTGTAAAAACAAACAGAAATGGGTAAAATCGTGTTGTTGGATTAGTTCGGTCTCATTAAATCGGTTATAATTTTATTCGGGTCATAACACATGCATAAAAAACGTGTAAAAACAAACAGAAATGGGTAAAAACGTATGGAAACGGATGAAAAGGGACTAAACGTGTAAATCGTGTTATTTTATTAGTTCGGTCACATTAAATCGGTTATAATTTTATTCGGGTCATAACACATGCATAAAAAACGTGTAAAAACAAACAGAAATGGGTAAAAACGGGAATGTCAATATCATCAATTAAAATCGGGGGAAAGATTTAAAACCCTAAATATGACCTACTATGGGCGATTTTCTGATTTCCCTCCTTCCTCACTAAATCGATCTCTAAAGCTTCTAAATCTTGTCCTACTCCTCATAACGATTGTGTTTTGGACGGTTAACTTGATTAATTCAGTCCTATAACATTGTTTTTATTTGGATTCAGACTTGATTTTTTAGGGTTTCGGTTTTTTTTAGGGTTTTCAGTCAATCGCTTTTTTGGTGTTTCGATTTTTTCTTGACCGACTTTCTTCATTCTGGTTCTATCATGGAAGTCGGTTAGGTTCCTTGGTGCTATATTAATATGCCTTGACTTGTTTGAGGTACACGGTTTTAAGATAAACGTTGATCTTTTGATTTCTTTGTAATCGCTTTTTTAGGGTTTCGCTTGTTAGGGTTTTTTTGTTTCGTTTTTTCTGTTTTCATTATGGAGAAAGGTGGCTTTGTTGAGGTTGATGTTGATAGTTTAGAAGCTCGAATGGCTAAATTGAAGAAGGATTCTCGTATTTCTGATGGGAAGCAGCCACGACAAGCTTTTAGGGTTCTCACAAACCCTAAATTGGATTCGTTAAACCAGGTTACTAATGATATGGCTGTTAGTGGATCTAATGTCAATGCTATGGATGCTAGGGGTGAAGTTGAAAATGTTGCTGCTACGATTAGCAGCATGGATACTAGTGCTACATGTGTGGATGGATACACGGATGAGGTATTTGGTTCTTATTTTATGTCTAACACATCTTGTATGCCTAATGTGGGGATTGGATTTTTTCCTCCTATTACCACTACTTCTAAAGATACAACTATTGATGCTAACTTACCTAAGGGTGATGGTGTTGGTGTATCTAATATGGCGGGCAGATTTACTCTTATTAATGATTCGACACAAGCTAAAACTAAGATCATGGGTATATCTAATAATTCCAATCCTGTAGTGCATTCTGTTGATGTGAATTCAGTGCCTAAATCTTATGTTGGTGTGACTACTGGTACGAATAATGCTAATACAAAAGTGAAACCTAATTTTCGTACGGTTAAGGTGGATAATGTGTTTAAGGGTGTCGATATCTCTATTCCCCGTAAGGTCGTTCAAAATATTAGTTCGAAATTTGAGTTTACCCTTTATGGTTATTTTATTGGGAAGCGTATTGCTTTTCCCGTGGTGGAATATTTTGCTCGTAACAATTGGGCAAAGCATGGTTTAAAACGCGTTATGATGAATGATAATGGTTTTTTCTTCTTTAAGTTTGATTCCCAGGCTGGTTTGGATGCTATTTTAGAAGGGGGTCCATGGATGATCAAAAATAGCCCTATTATTCTTAAAAAGTGGACTATGAATATAAGCTTAAAGAAAGAGGAATTAACACGTATTCCAGTATGGGTTAAGCTTCATGATGTTCCATTGCAGGTGTTTTCGGAAGATGGTATTAGTATTATTGCTACGCACTTAGGTACTCCAATAATGCTTGATTCTTATACTAGTGCAATGTGTATTGATTCCTGGGGAAGAAGCAGCTTTGCTAGATGTTTAATTGAGATTGATTCTCATGCTGATCTTAAGGAGTAAATTACAGTTGGTGTCCCTCTTGTGGACAGTCTTGGATTCACGTCTGAAATAATCCGGGTAGAGTATGAATGGAAACCTCCTAGGTGCGATGTTTGTTTGATATTTGTCCATTCTACAGATTGTTGTCCTAAGAAAGTTATGCCTACACCAGTTGTGGAGAAATCTAATGATGACGATGGGTTTCAACTGGTGGGAAAAAAGAAAAATAAAAAGAAGGGTATAGTTAAGGATAATAATGTGGCTAAGGGGTTCCCTGTGGGTAAAAACATGTATTATAGACCTAAAGCTGTTGCAACTTTATTGGATTCCAAAGAATTGGCTAGCCCACAAGCATATGGATTGTGGTAAAGGCAGTGGAAGTCCATATTTGGTTTTCAGTTCACCAAAGGTGATTTATGCACCTAAAGAATTGGCTAGTCCTGAGCAAACGGCTACAGGTAAAGACGTATCAAATCCGTTTATAGTTTCTGGTTTGCTAATAAATCAGATGGTTATCAAGTGTACCATAGTTTTTGATCTGAAACATTTGGCTAGTCCTGAGCAAACGGCTACAGGTAAAGACGTATCAAATCCGTTTATAGTTTCTGATTTGCTAATAAATCAGATGGTTATCAGGTGTACCATAGTTCTCGAACTAAAACATTTGGCTACTCCAGTAGTGATGGCTATTGGTAAAGAGACATCAAATCCATTATTTTCTATGATTCACCTCTCTCAGGAGGTTACACACCTGGAAGTGATGAGAATAGTTTGTAACGTTTATGATTTGATGTACATGGAGTCAATTGTTGCTACTACGAAATGGTGCTCTTATAGCTGGTGCAATTTATGGAATTTGGCCATTTGGTCTGTTGATGCTGCTGGATGGAAGTGGGACGCCTTTCGGATTCAAGAATCTTCTTGGTTTTATTCATAGATAGGCGTTTGTAATGTTTTTAGGTTGTTGTGTTTATGGCATGTCATAAGCACTAGTTTGTTCAAGCGTTTGCTTGAGGTTAATGTGGCATCTCAGTCACATTCCATTTGTACTTAACGATTTTTTTGGTTAATATATTTGCCGGGGTAATTTCCCCTTTACCCAAAAAAAAGCTGTTGCAACTCCATCTCAATCATCAGCAGGTGCAGCTAGTACTTCTGGTCCTCCTCTTGAAAAGGTGGATGTCGCTTCATCTAGTAGTACTTTTCAATCCAAGGAGAGTATTAGTCCGTCTCATAATGAGAATGTTACAACAAACAAACAAACTACCAAGGTAAGTTCCTCTAAACCGAATGCTAATATTTCCACTTCTAATCCCTTTGATGTTTTGGCTATGGATGAGGGTGGTCAGGAGGATAATAAGCTTGATGAGGAGGAGGTTGTTAATGTTTTTGATGAATCTGGTAATTTATTTGATCAATCGGGGGCAAGCACTTCCGTTCTCAATGTGCCCGATGTTTAGTATTGCTTCATGGAATATAAGGGGTCTGAACCGTGCCCCTAAACAAAAAGAGGTTCGTCAGGTTGTTAATGAGAATAATCTTAGTGTGTGTGCTATTTTGGAGTCTCATGTGGATGCGTCGGGTGTGTACGATACTTGTCGTAAGGTTTGTCGTAAGTGGAAATGGACATCTAATGGGAATCTTTGTACTAAGGGTTCTCGTATCATTCTGGGCTGGAATGATGATATTGTTGATGTTATGGTTATGGCTTCTACTAACCAAGTTATGCATGTGCAGGTTAATGTTCGTAATGAAAACAAAACCGTTTTTTGTTCTTTTGTTTATGCAGATAATTATTATGTTAATCGGAGAGCGCTTTGGAGTAACCTTGTTAGCCATGCTAAATTCATGCGTAGTAGACCCTGGGTGTTATTGGGCGACTTTAATGCTGCCCTTAATTTGGAGGATCATTCGTGTGGTGGTTATGCTCCTGATATTGCTATGCGTGAATTCAAAGAATGTGTCTTGAATATGGAGGTTTCGGATGTTAATAGTACGGGGCTGCATTTTACATGGAATCAAAAACCAAGAGGCTCTAATGGTACGTTAAAGAAGATTGATAGAATTATGGGTAATTTAAAGTTTGGTGATGGTTTCCCGGGTTCGTTTGCTATTTTTCAACCGTACCGTATTTCTGATCATTCTCCTTGTGTTCTTCGTATTCCTCAAGTGGCTAAGCTCAAACCTAAACCTTTCAAGTTCTCTAATTTTTTGGTGCATAAAAAGGGTTTTATTGATACTGTTACTTTGGGCTGGAATATTGGTGTTAATGGATGTGCTATGTATCGTGTTGTTAAACGTTTGAAGGGGCTGAAATCTTCATTTCGTAAGCTGTTATATAATCAAGGGAATCTTCATGATAGGGTTAATACTCTTCGTAAGGAGTTAGATGAGGTCCAAACTGCTATTGATACAGACCCTTCGTGATGATCATGCTCATTACCTTCTTGCTTTCAAGGAAGCAATTTTAGATGAGGAACGGTTTTTAAAGCAAAAATCTAAAGTTCAATGGCTTCAAGAAGGTGATTCTAGTACGGCTTATTTTCATAATGTTGTTAAAAGTAAAAGTGCTCGCAATCGAATTGATGTGGTTCGGGATGCGGCTAATGTTTTGTATGAAGGAAGGGCTGTTGCTGGGGCGTTTGTTTCTCATTATGAGCAGTTTCTGGGTATTGAAGGGGATTGTTCCCCTCTTGATGATCATACTTTATTCTCGAATGTTCTTAATCCGCAAATGGCTGATTTTATGGTGAGAGATATTACGGATTCTGAAATTCGGGAAGCTATTTTCTCGATGGGGGACGATAAAGCTCCTGGGCCGGATGGGTACACTGCTGCTTTCTTTAAGAAAGCATGGTCTGTTGTGGGGCCTGATGTTATGAGTGCTATTCGGGATTTCTTCTCAAATGGTAAGCTTCTTAAGGAAATAAATCACACGATTATATCTCTGATCCCTAAAGTGTCTACCCCGTCTAAGATTACTGATTATAGGCCTATCTCTTGTTGCAATGTGTTGTTTAAATGCATTAGTAAAATAATTGCGAATCGTGTTAAAGATAGCCTTGGTCATCTTGTTAGTACTAACCAGTCTGCGTTTGTTCCTGGGCGGCGTATTTCTGATAATATTTTGCTTACACAAGAACTGATGAGGAATTATCATAGAGGGAGAGGTCCGCCTAGATGTGCTTTTAAAGTTGATATTCAAAAGGCGTATGATACGGTTGATTGGGCGTTTCTTAGGTCAATTCTGATTGGTTTTGGGTTCCATCCTAAAATGGTCGATTGGATTATGGTTTGTGTCTCTACTACATCGTATTCCATATGTGTTAATGGGGATCTTCATGGCTGGTTCCAAGGTAAGCGAAGTCTTCGGCAGGGTGACCCGTTATCTCCTTACTTGTTTACTTTGGTTATGGAGGTTTTAACCCTTATTCTACAGAAAAAGGTTGCTAATACGGCGGAGTTTCAGTTTCATCATTTATGTGAGCAGCAGCGTATTATTAACCTTTGTTTTGCAGATGATCTTTTCCTATTCTCTAGAGGCCACCCTGATTCGGTTAATGTTATTATGCAAGCTTTGGAGGATTTCAAGAATGTTTCGGGTCTTGTTCCGAGTATTCCCAAGAGTACTGCTTTTTTCTGTAATGTTCCTAGTGGCTTGAAAGCAATGATTCTTCAGTCTATGCCATTCGCAGAAGATTCTCTTCCGGTTAGATATTTGGGTGTTCCTCTCATTTCGTCTCGGCTTCTTTATAGGGATTGCAAGGTTCTTGTGGAGAAATTAGAAGGGCGAGTGAATGATTGGCGTAATAAGTTTCTTTCGCTGGCAGGTAGGCTGCAATTGATCAGATCCGTGTTATCTTCGATGCATATTTATTGGGCTTCTGTTTTCATTCTTCCTGCTCGTATTATTCATGATTTGGAGCAGCTCATGAGGGGTTTCTTATGGTGTCAAGGGGTCATGAAAAAGGGTAAGGCTAAAGTGGCGTGGGATTCTGTTTGTATGCCTAAAAGTGAAGGTGGTCTTGGTATTCGTAGAATGGCAGACTTTAATATTGCTCTTATGACCACGCATATTTGGAGTATTTTAACTAACAAAGAGTCTTTATGGGTCCAATGGATTCATTCTTACAAACTTCATGGAAGGAGTTTTTGGGATGTTCCTTGCTTGGGTGATGTTAGTTGGGGTTGGCGTAAGCTGCTTGCTATTAGACCGAAGGTACGTCCGTTTATTTGGCATATGATCAAAAATGGTAGGTCTACTTCTGTTTGGTTTGACATGTGGTGTGAGATTAGCCCTCTTCGCAATATTCTCACCCCTAGAGACATTAGTCGGGCTGGTCTTACATTATCGGACTCTGTTTATGATGTTATTCTTAATGGTTCTTGGAGATGGCCTGCTGATTGGTATTCTAGATTTCCGGATTTAGCTAATCTCCCTATTCCTAATCTTGTGGATGATGCTGATGATGGTTTATTATGGTGGGATTTTGATGGTAATGTTAGGCCTTTTTCGGTTGGTTTAGCTTGGGAATCCATTCGAGATAGAGCTGTTCAAGTCGATTGGGTTTTAATTCCGTGGTTTTCGCACTGTATTCCTAGGCATGCGGTGCATTTATGGCTTGTTATTAGGCAGAAGTTGAAAACTCAAGATAGGCTGCGGGAATCTGATGTTGGGCCTAATGTGGATCTAAGTCTCCTTCGGTGCCCTCTTTGTGATACTGTTCCGGATTCTCACACTCACTTGTTTTTTGAGTGTCCATTTTCTTTGCTGGTTTGGATACAGGTTCGATCCTTAGATGGCATGGATGCTATCTCGCCTTTGCTGGTTGATGTTATTGAGTTTATTATTCCTATTGCTAAAGGGCGTTCTGTTGTTAGTATTCTTTCTCGGTTAGTGCTTGCGGCTACAACATACTTCATTTGGATGGAACGTAATTCTAGGCTTTTTAATAAAAGGAAGTCTACTGTTGATGAGGTGGTCCAAGCTATTGTCTCTACCCTTCGGTTGAAGCTGGTTACCTTCAAGTTCAAGAAGTTAACCAATCGGTCTCGTCTACTGCTGGATAAATGGAAGATTCCAAGTGCTTGTTATTTTCACGAAGGGAGTGCCAGGTAAGGGTTGTACTCTTTTTCCCTACTCCAAGGTTTTTCCCTATGGGTTTTTCTTGGAAAGGGTTTTTAAGGAGGCAAACTGCCTGGGTCGCCATGCTCCCTTCGTGCTTATGGATGGATGCGGGACGTTCGCTTGATTCAAGATTTTTCTTGTTTTTATACCTAGTTAGGTGCTTTGTAATATAGCTAGGTTTGTGAGGTTTATGGCCTGTCATAAACTCTTGTTCATCAAGCTTTTGCTTGAGGTTAATGTGGTACTTCAGCCACATTCCATTTGTACTTAACGATTTTTTGGTTATATATTTACCGGGGTTAACCCCTTTACCAAAAAAAAAGGGTAAAAACGTATGGAAACGAATGAAAAGGGACTAAACGTGTAAATCGTGTTGATGTATTAGTTCGGTCTCATTAAATCGGTTATAATTTTATTCGGGTCATAACACACGCATAAAAAAGGTGTAAAAACAAACAGAAATGGGTAAAAACGTATGGAAACGGATGAAAAGGGACTAAACGTGTAAATCGTGTTGTTGGATTAGTTCGGTCAAATTAAATCGGTTATAATTTTATTCGGGTCATAACACATGCATATAAAATGTGTAAAAACAAACAGAAATTGGTAAAATCGTGTTGTTGGATTAGTTCGGTCTCATTAAATTGGTTATAATAATTCGGGTCATGACACATGCATAAAAAACGTGTAAAAACAAACAAAAATGGGTAAAAACGTACGAAAACGGATGAAAAGGTACTAAACGTGTAAATCGTGTTGTTGGATTAGTTCGTTCTCATTCAATCGGTTATAATTTTATTCTGGTCATAACACATGCATAAAAAACGTGTAAAACAAACAGAATTGGGTAAAAACATATGGAAACGGATGAAAAAGGGACTAAACGTGTAAATCGTGTTGTTGGATTAGTTCGGTCTCATTAAATCGGTTATAATTTTATTCGGGTCATAACACATGCATTAAAAACGTGTAAAAACAAACTCAAATGGGTAAAAACATATGGAAACCGATGAAAAGGGACTAAACGTGTAAATCGTGTTGTTGGATTAGTTCGGTCTCATTAAATCGGTTATAATTTTATTCGGGTCATAACACATGCATAAAAAACGTGTAAAAACAAACAGAAATGGGTAAAAACATATGGAAACGGATGAAAAGGGACTAAACGTGTAAAGCGTGTTGTTGGATTAGTTCGGTCTCGTTAAATCGGTTAAAATTTTATTCGGGTCATAACACATGCATAAAAAACGTGTAAAAACAAACAGAAATGGTAAAAACGTATGGAAACGGATGAAAAGGGATTAAACGTGTAAATCGTGTTGTTGGATTAGTTCAGTCTCATTAATCGGTTATAATTTTGTTCGGGTCATAACACATGAATAAAAAATGTGTAAAAACAAACAGAAACGGGTAAAAACGTATGGAAACGGATGAAAAGGGACTAAACGTGTAAGTCGTGTTGTTGGATTAGTTCGGTCTCATTAAATCGGTTATAATTTTATTCGGGTCATAACACATGCCTAAAAAACGTGTAAAAACAAACAGAAATGGGTAAAAACGTATGGAAACGGATGAAAAGGGACTAAACGTGTAAATCGTGTTGTTGGATTAGTTCGGTCTCATTAAATCGGTTATAATTTTATTCGGGTCATAATACATGCATAAAAAAGGTGTAAAAACAAACAGAAATGGGTAAAAACGTATGAAAATGGATGAAAAGGGACTAAACGTGTAAATCGTGTTGTTGGATTAGTTCGGTCTCATTAAATCGGTTATAATTTTATTCGGGTCATAACATATGCATAAAAAACGTGTAAAAACAAACAGAAATGGGTAAAAACGTATGGAAACGGATGAAAGGGACTAAACGTGTAAATCGTGTTGTTGGATTAGTTCAGTCTTATTAAATCGGTTATAATTTTATTCGGGTCATAACACATGCATAAAAAACGTGTAAAATCAAACAGAAATGGGTAAAAACGTATGTAAACGGATGAAAAGGGACTAAACGTGTAAATCGTGTTGTTGGATTAGTTCGGTCTCATTAAATCGGTTATAATTTTATTCGGGTCATAACACATGCATTAAAAACGTGTAAAAACAAACTGAAATGGGTAAAAACGTATGGAAACGGATGAAAAGGGACTAAACGTGTAAATCGTGTTGTTGGATTAGTTCGGTCTCATTAAATCGGTTATAATTTTATTCGGGTCATAACACGTGCATAAAAAACGTGTAAAAACAAACAGAAATGGGTAAAAACGTATGGAAACGGATGAAAAGGGACTAAACGTGTAAATCGTGTTGTTGGATTAGTTCGGTCTCATTAAATCGGTTATAATTTTATTCGGGTCATAACACATGCATTAAAAACGTGTAAAAACAAACAGAAATGGGTAAAAACATATGGAAACGGATGTAAAGGGACTAAACGTGTAAATCGTGTTGTTGGATTAGTTCGGTCTCATTAAATCGGTTATAATTTTATTCGGGTCATAACACATGCATAAAAAACGTGTAAAAACAAACAGAAATGGGTAAAAACGTATGGAAATGGATGAAAAGGGACTAAACGTGTAAATCGTGTTGTTGGATTAGTTCGGTGTAATTAATCGGTTATAATTTTATTCGGGTCATAACACGTGCATAAAAAACGTGTAAAAGCAAACAGAAATGGGTAAAAACGTATGAAAACGGATGAAAAGGGACTAAACATGTAAATTGTGTTGTTGTATTAGTTCGGTCTAATTAAACCGGTTATTTTTTTAATCGGGTCATAACTACCACCACAGCAACAACCACCACCACCGCACCAGACACCACCACAACCAAAAACTAACCACCACCAGCAACAACC
Organism: Artemisia argyi; assembly: GCA_030686995.1. Taxonomy (NCBI): domain Eukaryota; kingdom Viridiplantae; phylum Streptophyta; class Magnoliopsida; order Asterales; family Asteraceae; genus Artemisia; species Artemisia argyi. Next base: position 13,423 of record JARVZY010012400.1, on the reverse strand, counting down.
ACCTCCACCACCACCACTACCACGTACCATGACAATCACAACCAACCACCACCACCAGCATCACCAACACCACCACCACCACCAGAACCACCAGCCACCAGCCACCACCACCAGCAGCAACCACCACCAGCCACCACTACCACCATCAGCCACTACCACCACAAGCCAAAACCACCACCACCACCACAACCACAACCAGCCACCACCACCAGCAGCAACCACCACCACCATTAGCCACTACCACCACCAGCCACCACCACCACCACCACTACCACACCATCAGCCACCACTACCACCATCAGCCACTACTACCACCAGCCAAAACCACCACCACCACCACAACCACAACCAGCTACCACCACCAGCAGCAACCACCCCCACCATTAGCCACTACCACCACCAGCCACCACCACTACCAGCCACCACCACACCACCAGCCACCACTACCACCATCAACCACTACCACCACAAGCCAAAACCACCACCACCACCACCACCACAACCACAACCAGCTACCACCACCACCATTAGCCACTACCACCACCAGCCACCACCACCACCATTAGCCACTACCACCACCAGCCACCACCACTACCATTAGCCACTACCACCACCAGCCACCACCACCACCATTAGCCACTACCACCACCAGCCACCATCACCACCACCACTACCACCACCATCACCACCACCACCACCAGCAACCACCACCTCCACCAGCCACCACTGCTACCACCACCAGCCACCACCACCGGCCAACAACCACCACCACCATATTTTTTTAGTCATCTTTATCATAAGTATTAAATGTAGTAATCATTTAAAATATAGTTATTCATATATCATAATCTTTTTAACATGTTATATATATTTTGAATTTGTATGTTGTATCAAATAAAGCATAAATTACCTTTAATTACTAGAGTGTCATAATTTGGAATAAATTATACATTAATTAAGACTTACATATTAAAAACTTAAATAGTGATTTGATTGATTTGCATGAGAACATGAACAGACTGCATGGGAAGACTCAATACTTTGAATTAGTATTCTGTAATTACTATTTGCAATGATTTAGTTTACACAGCCACATATATATGTTTGGAGAGTAGCTTATTAATTAATTACTGTATCTATAAGTTTCATCCCTGGCCACATAAATCATCATCAAAAAACACAATTTCTTACTTAACCATTATCAAATCATCATCTAAAAACATGTTTGGATCTCCTAATCTCGATGAACTGAAAGATTTGTGTGGGTCTGATAAACTTCACAAATGTCTCAAGTTCCTCTTCAGTCAGGAAATTCCTCTAAATGAAGTAATGATCCAGTGTTTGGGTGAGAAGCGTGATGAGCTGCGGATAAGTGTTGATAAGCGCACCGAGAGAATGGCTGAGGTTTTAGATCTTAACTTTAATGAAGAAGAAGCTGCTGCTGATGGTTATGAGTCCCTTGAGGAGGTTCAAGTGATGGAGTGCCATTTGCTGGAGTCCCTTTCGGCCATTTTGGTTGACCTTCGTGCTCTGGTATCCAAGAAGGAGGAAGCCATTGACGATATGGATTATTATGATCAGAGCTCCAGTTGAATGGTTGTTTAAGTAGGGTCTTTTTGGTTGGGTTTGGTGGTTCCTTAGCTTGTTATGTTTTTGGTTATTGTTTTGAAGGAACTGGTACATGTAATCACTTTCCTTAATCTTTAATAGTAATAAATATGATTTAGGTTTTTAATTATGTCATAATCTTGTGTTTTTATTTTAAATATACTTTATTTATAAGCAGTTGAGTTACCTTATATCTCACACTCTGAAATATTACACACATAAGAAACACATATTGGTGAAATAGGTATCTTCAGCGAATTTAGGGGTTTCAAAATAAAGTAACAACAATGAAATCAAGCAATAAATAATCAAAATAAATGCTCTATATAAGAGCTTGATTGTTTTATCATCATTACAAGCATCCATTTGGGTGTTTATCAAGTCATTCATGTATTAGTTTGTTAATTGTATGCTAATAAGATTTTTAAGTTGATTAGGTTACGATTTTTTGTGTGGTTCGGATGGATTATTAAGTGTTTCTTGATTCTTATTGTCTGCTATAGATGTTATAGAGTGTTTGGGATGGATTATTAAGGGTTCGGATGGATTATTAAGGGTTGATTGAAATTGATGTATGGATATGTTTGCAAGTTAATTAGATTATTTGTTTTTAAGTAGCTTGTTTAGTTAGTACTCAGGTTGTGATAACATTGCACAACTGTACTACGAAATTTTGTAGATTTCTTCAGGTCAACCATGTTCCATTGTGGCTAGTCTTCGTTGGCGACTAATGTATTTATAGTTCTGTCAAGAATTATAATCATTCATCCCTGGCAAATGCTCGTCCCAATGGATCATGATTGGCCAGAAGATGTTGTGAAGGTTCAAGCTAGTCTGCATATAAAACTTTCACCCCACTTTTGGGAGAAACTGATGCTACTAGTAATGTTGAAGAAATGGCTAAGGTGGTACAACAAGACCAAGTTTCTACTGCTGAAGTTTCTACTGCTGTAGAGGTTTGGATTGTATGTTATTCTTTGTATCTGATCTTGGGAATGCCCATATCAGCAATTGTTAATGGTGTAAAAAAACTTTTGGTAAGTAATATAATTCACCTTTTATGAGATTACAACTGCTGTAGAGGTTTGGATTGTATGTTCTTCTTTGTATCTGATCTTGGGAATGCCCATATCAGTTTCTACACGTTTTTTTCCTTCCTGAAATAGTGAATTTTATTAATTAAGGAACCAGCAACGTACAAAGATTATACAAGCAGTCAAATTTAACACACTCATTTGACTGATACAATATAACAGATACATTCTACACAATCATTCACGAATCACGAAACTAGCTGATTCAATATCCACCATTCTTCTAGACTTAGCAACTACATGCTAACATCTAGGCAACCATGGAGTAATATCCCTTATTGGCTACATTTCCACTAAACAAACACCGTTCCTAATTCCATCCTAGTCAGTTTCTATAGTTTAGTTGTTTAGATTTTGTAACAAAATGAAAAAATAGTCTATAAGAGGAATATAAAAATAGTCTATAAGAAGAATATAAAATACCTGTGGCTCCCTTTTTTGGTATGTCCTCCCCAAATTTTTTGAAAAGCCCTCTATATTTTTTTCTCCAAATTTCGAATTCTCCATCCACCCATTTCCATCTCCACCCACGTTTCTCACATTTCTCACCAATCACCACTCACAGCCACCAATCACCAATCACCAATCACCAATCACTAGTCACATCACAGCCACCATTCACCAGTCACCATCCATCATATCACTTGTCGGTCCGGCCATCAACAACGGAGGGAGGTTCATTTAGATATAAATTAGGTACTTTTTTGAATTAGGAATTCATTATGTTGGAATTTTAACTTATTATTTATTTTCATTGTATATTTGATTTGTTATGGATTTGTTGGTTTCTTGTTTCTTTGGTAATGTTAACTTATCGTGTTTTTGGCCGAATCGTTTAATTAACCAACAACACAATAAAGATAACATGTTGTAATTTACACATTTTTCTTAATACACGTTTCCATATTTGACATTTGAAGCTTAATTAGATTGATGCCCAATACATTCATTCCATTGTGTTGTTGCAATTCTTATTGTAAACCTAGCTTATTAATTAGCTAGACACTTGTGACTTGACATTGGAACTTCATCAATCTAAATCTTCATATATGCTTATATTGGTTTAACTTGTAACTTATAGGATATATATGTTATCATTTGACCTCAACAATAATAGCATGGACAAGTCTTGGATGACAACTTGTAGGACCAACAAAGAATATATTGATGGAGTAGCAGTGTTTATTAAGTATGCACTACACAACTTTCAGAAGATGAAGAACATCGACCCATAAGTTAATATACGACAGCTTAAGATGCCATGTCCGTGTACCACATGTTTAAACAAAATAAAGCAAACAGTGGATGACGTGGAGTACCATTTATTCTACTACGGGATTAATCTTAGATACAGAAAATGGGATAAACATGGAGAAAAGGATGAGCAAGCAACAACAGCCCAAATACCTGATAATGCAGAAACAGAGTTTGTTGACGACACGGATTTCGAAATGGAGTCACATTCAGAAATTCCAACAGATGGCCCAGCAACAATAGAAATGGTTAATGCTACGAAAGAAAATTTTGATGAGGATGACCTTGCCAAGTTTCAAAAACTATTATTAGACGCGGAGAAGCCACTTTATAAAGGATGTCCTGACTTCACAAAGTTGTCCGCAATAGTTAAAGTACTCAACTTGAAGGGTAAGTATGGAGCTTCTGATAAGTTCTTTACTGAATTACTAGGATTGATAAAAAAAAATGCTACCTGCTGGTAACGAAATGGTTGAATAAACTTATCAGGCCAAAAACCTAATGAGAATGATGGGATCAGGATACGAAAAGATACATGTATGTAGCAACAACTGCATTCTTTACTGGAAGACTAACAAGGAGTTGACTGTTTGTCCAACTTGTGGGATATCAAGATGGAAGGTGGATAATAAGACACGTAAAGTGTATGAAAACATTCCGGCAAAGGTCATGTGGTACTTTCCAATTATACCAAGACTGCAACGACTCTTTATGTTAGAGAGTATTTCAGAAGATCTAAGATGGCACGCCACAAGGAGGGTAACATATGGTGTTTTATGTCACCCTGCAGATTCACAGGCATGGCGTACCATAGATGAAAAATTCCCCCACTTTGCTCAAGATCCGAGAAATCTACGGCTAGGAATATCGGCTGATGGGGTTGACGTCAACTCAGGAACAAGGCATCACAGTGTATGGCCAGTTTTATCTGTTATATACAACCTTCCTCCATGGTTGTGTATGAAAAGAAAGTTTATCATGCTTGCGGTATTGTTATCGGGATACCCGGGAAATGATATCGATGTATTTTTAGAACCGTTGGTAATGATCTGCATACCTTATTCGAGGATGGGGTTGATACATATGATGCTTGTACAAAAGAAATGTTTAAATGGCGTGCCGCTGTGTTATGGACGATAAATGATTACCCTACACTTGGTACATTATGTGGCTGCCCATACAGTGGATTCAAAGGTTGTGTAGTATGTAGGAAAGATACACACTGTTTTAGACTTTCCGCCTCATCCAAGCAAAGTTAAGCTGGACACAGACGATATCTACCATACAACCTTGTGTTCAGAAAGCAAAAGGCGGCGTTTAATGGAAAAGAAGATTTTCAGCTTGCACTAACTCCATTGACTGGGGAACAAATATACAATGAGGTACAATTAATTGAAAATAAGTGGGGAAAAGGAAAACAAACAAACAATAACACCTCGAATAACCAAGAAGATATGAGAGGCAGTGGTAGGAAGATTACAACGCAGAAAAGGAAAATAACAGAAGCAGAGGGTAGTGCAAGCCATGTAAATGAACCATATTGGAAAAAATTCAACATTTGGTATCGAAAGCTAAGGTATTGGAGACATAATGTTGTTCCACATTGTATTGACTTCATGTACGTAGAAAAGAATGTTGCTGAGAGTCTAGTCAGAACTTTGCTGAATGTTCCTGGAAAGACAAAAGATGGAATGAATGCTCGATTGGATCTGGAAGAGTTGGGGATAAATTGTTTGCTAGGAAAGAAGCAGACAAAACAACACTACCTCCAGCAGGTTACACATTAACGAATGCTGAAAAAGACATATTTTGCGAAACGTTAAGCAACATCAGGGTACCACAAGGCTATTGTTCAAATTTCTCTAGTTTGGTCAGCCAAAATGATAAGAAGCTCATTGGCCTTAAATCGCATGACTATCACATGCTAATGCAAGAGTTTTTGCCCATTGCTATACGTTCAATCATGCACCCACCCATACGATTTGCTATTATCAGGTTTTGCTTTTTCTTTAAAGCTATATGTAGGAAAGAAATCATCATGCAAGAATTAGATAAGATGCAACAAGAACTTGTTGTGACACTGTGCCTTCTCGAGAAGTTCTTTCCTCCCTCATTTTTTGATATTATGATACAAGTGACAGTGCACTTAACTAGGGAGGTAAAATTATGTGGTCCCGTATGCTTTTGGTGGATGTATCCCTTCGAAAGATGTATGAAGGTTATTAAAGTACATGTGCAAAACAGAAATAGACCAGAGGGATGCATTGTTGAGGAGACTATCGCGGAAGAAACAATAGAGTTTTTTAGCGAGTATCATAAAACCATGAAATCTATTGGTATCCCACCTAATAAACATGTAACCAATGAAAATGAGGATGGAAAGCCATTGTCGGCCGACAAACAAATGTACTTACCAGAGATGTCTTTCAGAAAGCACATTTGTATGTAATACAGAATACAGATGAAATTGTGCCGTATATCGAGTAAGTATTACTAACACATGTGTATTTCGTTGCTTAAAATGTTGTATCAAATATGATAATCAAATACATTGTTTTGTTTCAGCCGACACAAGCGATTTTTGAAAACAAAATACCCGGGTAGAAAAATGGCATTGCTGGAGAATGGGCACACTAAATCTTTTGCTAAGTGGTTACACAAAGAGGTAATTACTCGTATGTTGTTTATACTACTTGTTTGTTTGTTGATAAATATAAGTGAGTTGTTCCTGCAATTTAAAGGTAATATATACTTGTAATGAAATTCAGGTTGAGAGAGAGTTAGCGATATCCAAAGATAGTGTATCAGAAACTGTGAGGTGGATATCATTTGGACCACGCGCCAACGTAGTGAAATACGAGTCATATAACATCAATGGGTATACATTTCGTACGAAAAGTAATGATGGCATAGTTTACTGGAACAGTGGGGTTAGTGTTGAGGCAGCAGATCTTCACATATCCAAAGAAGTTGCAACCATAAGAAAAGCATTTTATTATGGGATTTTACAAGAGATATGGGTACTAGATTACCGTTTCAGGCAAATTCCTCTTTTCAAATGTGATTAGGTTAATTCAAAACATGGTGGGGTCAAACGCGATACTCTTGGTTATACATTGGTAGACCTGAATAATTTAGGCCACAAGAATGATCCGTTCATATTAGCCTCACAAGCACGACAAGTGTTTTATGTGAAAGACTAGACAGATAAAAAATTGTCTATTGTCTTTAAAACACCCACCAAGAATTACAAAGATACGTATGACGATGTTGATAAGGAATTTAGTAGAGTCATTCACGAGCAAAATGATAACATATTGCCGCGAATAAATCCACAAGCAAAAGATGCCTACTATCGAACTGACTGCGAAGGTATTGTTATACGAAAATCTCAAGCTGTACACTCTGTTTAGGGATTTATTTTTGTCTGAAGAACCTATTTAAGCTTTTGTTTTGCTGCAAATAATCTTTTAAAGGATTTATGTTGTTGTTGTTGTGTTAATTGTTTAGTTCGTACTTGCGAATACTCTTTTAAAGGATTCCAGATTATACAAAACTATAACTTCTGGCAGCATAAACTGTGTACTAGCAGTATTAACTATGTACTAGCAGTAGTAAACACCCTGCATATAAAAAAAACCCTAAAGTTTCTCTCTCTAAGTGGCGACAACAAGAAATTACGGCAAACATAATATTCTAATCAAACTAATTTAATTGTTTGATTTCTATTGCATGATTTCTTTGTTGTCGTTTAATGCATGGTGATTTTAATTATATCTTCATCCTGATTGGTCTATTGTTGATCAACTTGGTGGTGGTTATTATAGTGGGTCGGTGGATCCTGTCCATGCTTTTTAGTTGTTTAAATACTGATCGTGCATGTGCATATTATCTATAGATCGATTACTTCAATTCTTCTAATATTACCTTTGTCGGTTCGAGCGAGGTTTTATTTGTTAGGATTGTTTAGTCGTTTCTTTTTGCGATCAATATTCTGGTGTGGTGCTTAACGATTATTGGTATTTTTTATATACATATAGGGTGGATCTTGTTCTTGCTGCATATATTTCTCATTCAACGATTCTCTTAGGGTTTCGTTTTATTGTGTGCGCAAGTTTTGCTGCTGGTGCTTTAATCTACACTAAACTCGTTTAGGGTTTGGTGTTTATTCGTTTTTGGATTGGAATTGGTCTTTACTGTATAAACAAACTTCTTTTTAGGGGTTTGGTACCATGTAATCTGCTGGTAACCTTTATTAGGGTTTCGTTATTTTGCTTGTGCGCTTGGATTGCTGCTGCATATTGTTTGTACGTGGGTTATTGAGAGATATGGAATCTGGTTCTATGAATGTTAAAAAGCCTTCTAAGGCTAAGGGGTTGGCTACTAGGATTGGTAATATTGATGGTAAGATTCTTACTAATGCAAGTATGCCATTGAAGAATATATTGAAAAGTGCAGGTTTGGAAGGAAAAACGGGGAGTTTTGCTCTTCCTAGTGATCATGGTCCCGTTGTTTCTGATCCGAAGTTTGCTTTACATCAAGAGGTACGTTTGGCTAGTTCTAAATCTGATGTTCCTAAGTCTAGTAATGTGGTAGCTTCTGATTCGTTGGGGGCTGCAATGGTTGGTACTTCTAAGGATAAGGGTGAAAGGCTAGCTGATGAAGGTAATATTGGAGGTTCTTGTGAGCCTAATGTACCTAGTGATTCACAATTTGGAGGAGTTGATGAGGCTACTAGGTCGGGTTCAAGAGTGGTTATTCCAATGGCCGTAGTTGATGATATGTGCTCTAAACTTACTAATTCATTATACGGTTATTTCATTGGTTTAAGAATTGCATTTCCCATTGTGGAAGATTATGTCAAGCATGCTTGGGCAAGGTTCGGCTTTGAACATGTTATATTGCGGAATGGTTTCTTCATTTTCAAGTTCTCTTCACATGAAGGTATGAATAAAGTTCTTAATGGTGGTCCTTGGTTTATTAGATCAACGCCTTTATTCTTACATATATGGGTGCCTAATATGAGGCTTGAGAAGGAGAAGATTACTAAGGTACCGGTGTGGGTACGTATCCATAATATACCACCCGTTGTATACTCTAAAGCCGGTATTAGTTTGATTGCAAAACAGTTGGGGCGGATAATACGGTTTGATGCGGGTACTAATGATATGTGTAAGAATCCTTGGGGACGTTATTCATATGCACGGGTACTTATTGAATTATCGGCTGATTTGGATGTTTTGGAATCAATTGAGGTTGCGATTCCTTTGCCTAAGGGTAAGGGTCATTACATGGAAGTTCTTGATGTTGAGTATGAATGGTGGCCATCTTGGTGTTCTAAGTGTGTTTGTTTCAATCATGATGATGATGCGTGTCCTCTTAGACGTAAGCGGGTTACTAAGGATTCGACTCCACAAGATTTTGATGTCAAGCGTAAGGTTCATTCTACTAAGGCTGGTCATACTAGTGATAAGGGTAAGAAAGTGGCTTGGGGGGTTTCAACTAAGCAAAAATTTTCGTACCAACCTGTTTCTAAACCGGCTATCAAGAAGAAGAATCGAGGTACACAACCTGATGTGAGGGCTGATTTTAAGCCTACTAATGGTGATTCTAATTCGAGTGGTACATCTAATGATGCTTTGAAGAGTGATTTTGGGGCTGCTCCTGTTGAGGATGTACATACTCAACTTAAGCAGATGGAACATGTGGATGCTCATGCTTCTTTTGGGGGTGTTCACAATGATGGTGCTTCTACAAGTGTGGCCTATTCTGATTTTGATAAGTCTAGCTCGTTTGCTACAAGTGATGTAGTGACGACTCCTAGGAAGAGGGTTACGTTTGCTGATGAAGCTGATGAAGATGATGAAGTTGATGAAGTCTATGAGAACTATGATGATATTGCAAATTATTCCAAGTTCAAGAATGGTTCTCCGAAAGATTTCCAGGTGCAAGGACGCAAGAAGAAATAGTTATCTTTATTTCTATTGTTTTGTGATTTTTGCTTGTTAAGTTGCTTTTGTTTAGCATGTTTGTTTGGTTAGTTGCACATGTTGTGCATGTTAGTTTTAAGAATGGTTTGTCATTCTTAGATTCGTGTCTTGTAAGTGTCCTAAGGGACTGGGGGCGAGGGAAATCACCCTCGTCATTTTGTACTTCAACGTTTTTGGATAATGAATTTTACCAGGGTGCAGGATTACTCCCCTTTACCCAAAAACACCCTGCATATTTTTGTTACAGTTGTCTTGCATATGCAGTTTTCATGTATGTGGTTATGCCTTTATATAGTGCAGAGTTGAAAAAAAAATAGTGTTTGGTATGAAAGATTCTCAATTTCAGGCACAATTTGCTGAAAAAACAGTGGTTGAAAAACTAGTCAATATGCAGTCATGACTAATAGACTGAACTCAATTAAGTGAATATCAAATTACATAAGTTATCAAAAATGTGTGACCATATTTATCGAATTGTGACTACGCTTAAGTAATGTGTGACAAAATATGACTATGATTTAGTCACACAAAAACTCAATGTGACTAATATCAAGGTTAATGATAACTCATGACTTCACACTTTGCTATAAATAATAGTCACATGAATATTTCACAATGTGACTATTTTGAATGTATTGGTCACATAAAATACCCTTATAATGTGGCCATAAACATCATTTAGATACACATTTGTGATATGGTGTGACTATTGTAAAGCCTATAGTCACATGATCGTGCTTCAATTAAGTGTGACTATACACATTAGGATTTGGCAAGCAAACACACACTAAACTTTAGACACACATATTAACTTACGTGACCATATGTATCGAATTTTCGTTACACTTAATCATGTTTCTATGGTTTAGTGTGACCATATATGACATTTGGTCACACTCGTCAAGTGTGTGACATATATTTGTCACTATTAAATGCATATCATGACTAACGCTTCAAACTTACTTTTTCGTTGTCACACATTTTAAACGCTATGTGGCTAAATATTCAGCAAAGAATAGCAGTCACATTTAAATAATGTGTGACAAACTTGACTATATAATTTAGCCACATACACAATTACCTCATGTGACCATATATCTATTTTGGTCACACTTTTAAATTGTGTGACATATATTTGTCACATATGTATATCTAAAGTGTGACTAATGTTTTGAGCTCATTTGTATCTGTCACACGTCTCGAATTAAAAGTAACTAAATAATCCAAAATTTTTTTTCCAGTTACCTCTAGTCACATAAATATTCAAATGTGAGACAATAGAATTTCGAAATGGTCACACAAGTCGGATCAAGTGTGGCTGTTCATTTTATTCTGGTACATTTAGTCATGTATAAATGTTACAATGTGACATTTCAAAATCGACCATGCGTGACCAATAGAACTTTTTGTACTAGTGATAACAGAGATAAAATACGTAAGTATTTTGTCTTGACTAGCTTAGGTCATCTTTTGTTTGTATCATTACGGTTGAAAATACTTGTGTATAAATTGGAAACATAAGAGAGGAGTCAAAGTTGACAAGTTTGTGCAATTAATGCTTAGACATTGACAAACTACTTTTACTCCTCGAAAGAACAACACAGTTCCTGAGATAGCTCAGTAGGACCTTTAGTTGTCATTCGAACTTAGTTTGGGTTTAGTGAGGAGTCATACCTTACTTGTCGTTTCAATCCCAAGTGTTATTCCGCAAACACTTGGGGTATAATTGTTTGATTAACTTCTAATTAGAATTAAACGTTGAAAAAAATACCTTGTCTCTTATCTTTATGTTTTACTTACTTATTGTTAATCAATTGTATCTTTGTTTAAGCCATGGAACTTGGTTAGTTTAACCTCACAGTTAACAGTAACCAAGTAAAGAGGACCAACAAGTCGTATAAGAGCCTCTGGTTTTTAAAACAACAGAGTGCTTAAAAGTTTTTAAAATCAATATCCTACCATGACTGACATTGATGTGCCCCAACTAGTCGATAAAAAGGGTGGAAGTTATACAGCTACTGCTCCTAGACTCGAAGTTGGTATATTTAACAAGTGGAAAAATCGCATGCTTTGCTACTTGACTAGGATGGAACCTTATTACATTAAGCTTATTAATGATGGTCCATATGTCCCTAAAACTGCCCAAGGTTTAATCAAACCTGAAGCTTAGTGGACCCCAGATGAGAGAAGGGTGGTCAACCAAGACAAACGCCTGAAAAGCATCATTATATCATGTCTTCTTGACGATATAATGGAATCAGTCATAAATTGTCCAACTGCCAAACAGACATGGACTGACTTGGTTCATACCTATGAAGGTCCCTCAGATACCAAGGAAAACATGATCATGGACCTGAAACTTGAGTACAATACTTTCAGGGCCAAAGACTCTGAAAGTCTCTCAGAGACCTATACTCGGTATAAGACCCTTCTCAATGAACTGACCAATGATGGTGTCACCCTGTCCAAGCATGAAATCAATGTTGGCTTTGTCAATAGTCTCCTTCAAAACCTTGAGCTTCCTGAGATCTATGGAAAGTTCCTCTATGAGGAGAACTTGATCTCAAGGAGATGACCAGACTCTAAGAAAGCTCAAGAGTCCAAAAAGACCCTGACTTATTCACCCATATCCACTGCTTTCTATTCCAATGGCTTTGTGCAGGATTTTCAAGAGGAATCTGATGATGAGGTTGATGAAATAACTAGTGAGGAGTACCTAAATGACTTACAAATGGAATTTCATGAAAGGGCACTCCTTGCTAACTCAAAACGGTTTATCAAAAGGAACCACAACTTTTCAAATGCAAAAACAAATGACAACCCTGAATTTTTTAAATGTGGTAAAAAAGGTCATTTTGCAAAAGATTGTTTCTCAAAAACCACCTGAGAACCCTCTTACAAATTCTTAGGAAACAACTCTTTCTCAGGAACCAGCAAGTTCCAACCAAAAATGCTTCAATCTAATCAATCTTTTCAAAACAAGTCTGAAAATTTTCCTCAAAAGGATTTTGAAGATAAATATAGAAAGGCCAAGGCCAAACTTGCTCTTCTTGAGTCAGCTCCCTCTAACTCTCAGCCTTCTCAAGGTCTCAAATCACCTCAACTGAAAAACAAAGGACTTGTTGCTGAAACCTTTGATTGGGACGAGGAAGAAGTGTCTTTTGATGATGAAGAAGTTCATGTCAGTGCCTTGATGGCTCTCTTAGAAGACAACAAGTTGGTTGTGGGAAGAATCATGCAAGGAATGGAGAGTTGGTGAGCATCACTATGAGAAAGGTAAACATCTTACTTTATATAGAGGATGATTCCATTTGGAAATCTTACTTAGATTATATTAATGTTGATCTTAAATATGTTGCAGAGCAAAGATTAAACTTGTTTTCAAAATATAACAAATTGACTTTTGAGTTAAATCAGTGTAGAGATGAACTTCTTGCTTTAAAACAAGCTAAACTTGAAAGCATCACACTTCAAATT
>JARVZY010012398.1:0-125000 GCA_030686995.1 Artemisia argyi | reverse complement strand
ATCCCAAAATGGTTGAGGAGTTTTATTTGAAAATGAGAAAACATAAGCATATCAAATGCTTGGTGGTTTAGTGGAGGTAAACTCTTGGTTCCATGAGTGTTGGTGAGTTTGTAGAGCTTGGAGGTGGTGGATTTGAGGTGGAGTTTGTTGGTTGAGGGTTGTGATGTTGTTCAAGTGATGGGGTTTGTTGAGATCTAGTAAGAAGATACTCAATCCAAGTGAAGTGCTCATTCAAAGCAATGGTTTGTTGTTGAAGGAAGATGCAACAAGGGCAATTGTTAACATGCTTCTCAAGTTGGTTTTTGTTATGTGGTGATGATGGTGAGCTTGATTGTGGTGGATCCAAATTGCGTTGAGCAAGATGTAAAGCTAAAAGAGCACTAAGCTCATGTGCCTCTTTTAGCTCCTCAACGAACTTCAAGTGTTCGGAGGAAGGTGATGGTGGTGGAGCATGATAGTTGTCTTGGGTGAAGGTTTGCACATGCAACATTGGAGTAGCATGTGAGGTTGTAGGAAGTGGTGGTGGTACTCTAGGTGGTGGAGATATGTTTGAACTTGGGTAATCATGAAAACATGATATGGGTGGAAGAGTTTCTTCATGAGTGGATGATGTCTTTGTTGAATGAGCAATATGTGAAGTGTTGATTGAGATATTTGGATTGTTGTTTTGGGATTGAGCATGCTCATCAAAAGAGGAAGCATTAATGAGGATATTAGTGGAAGATAGGTTGTGGGATGACTCATTTGAGTGGGTTTGAGGTTGAGTTGTTGGTTGACTTGAAACAACATCACAAGATTTATGACAAGAATCAAGTTTCCTCCTCCAAACGGGTTTGACGGAGATCCTTGCGGTTCTTGAAATCTTTGGTTTTTGGTTGTTGGGAGATGACATGTTTGAGTGTGATGGCATTAATGATGGGAAGAGGGTATTTATAGTGTATGAGAGATGTGGTTTAGGAAGGTAAATTTTGAGGGATAACATGGGACAAAATATGTTTGTGAATTTTGGGAAGTATAGGCTGAAATGGGTCAAAAAGTGATAAAGAAAACAGTATCCCCGACCATCAGATGGCCGGTCCCCTTAAATGGAGGCCGGTCCCCTTAAATTTAAGGGGGCCGCCCTTATGATTTAAGGGGGCCGCCCATCTGGTGATTCCCAGAATGCCAGAAATGGGTTTTTGGCAGAAAATTTTCAAAAAGGTTGTGTTTTTGGATTTGGATTCAAGTAAGTCCAACTCTTGAGGCAATATAGAGCATACTATTCATGAATGTAGGGAAATAATAAAAGTGAACAACAAATTCCTCATAATCATGTTATTTTCTAATATTTCAATTAAGTATGGTAACTAAGGAAGCAATAAAGCAAACTAGTTAAGCATGCAACTATATAAAGATAATGGTAAGTAGGCTTAGTGCAAACAAATTGAAGATTGCTTATGATAAACACGTGGGAAGATATGATTATATGAACTTCAAGACTTGTTACAAACAAGATCCATATGGGCAAACCATGATTCTCATGAAATGATTTGATTAAATTGTAGATGTCAATTTCACATAAGTGTATGACATATATGAGAAGATAATAACAATGTTTTAAACAAAATGTTTTTAGTTTTATTCAACAATGTTTGAAAGTAAGTTTTCACTTAATCCCATAAATCTGAGAATGAAAGAGTCTAATGAGAAGCAAAGTTCATATAAATAAATTAGCGTTAGGTATATATAGGAAGTGCAATTTAATCAAGTTGGAGAATGAGTATGAGACTATTACTAGTGGTGCTCAATTCAGGCTAAACACGACCGTTTTTACGGGTTACACACACCCAACTTCTCACATAGAAGCAATTCAACCGTTAGGTTAAATTGAATTTCTAGTCAATAGATTCTCCAGTAGTCATTCTCCTTTTTAGAATAAATCGAGTTCCTAAATTTACCTATCGAAGATTACCAAATATGAAGTTTACTTGATTCACTAATACTTAGCTTAATGTTTTGAGATACATTCAAGTTAGTATCCCAATAAAACAAAATTTGTTTTGTTTTAAAAAGAAAAATGTTTCTATCTTGATAAAGATCAAAATAATGTTATGATAGCTTATGATTAAGCATGTTGTTTGAAAAAGCATAAAATAGATATTCGAAAGGTTTTAATTCAAAGAAAGAAGTTTTTTTTTTTTTTTTTTTTTTTTTTTTTTTTTTTTTTAAATATGATGTTTTGATTTTGACAATCAAGAAATTTCAAGTGAAAGATACACTTCAAGAGAATCGATTAAGCCCATTGTCACATATAAAAATCTCTAATTGGCAACTAAAGATATGAAAGAGATATGGTAGACATTAAACATCTAAATGCAATGAGATAGGAAGGGACAAAGAAAATCATCAATGAATACAATATAGGCATATGAATGTATGCATGTATACAAGACACATTGTAATATTGAGTTACTAGCAAGTCTTAATTATAACACATCTATTAATGCAACTAGTAAGATCATATAGCATAAATGGCAAGCATTCTACTTTAAATCATAGAAGATTATCAATATAGATGAAAACTAAGACAAATGATAATAGACATAGCAACAAGAGAGTTAATTATCCTAATGTCATGTATGCATATATTGGTATTCATGATCTAAAAGCATAGCAACTTATAAATTAAATCATATTAATATACTAATTGAAGCATACTTTATCTTAATGTAATGTAGGCAAGTTTTTGAAAAGAAAACTTACCTCAGGTCCAACTCTTCTTTAAGAGTGGTCATGAGAGCAATATAAAACGTCAGGAAGGTTTTCCCCAAAGCAAGTTGAAGAAGCGAAGTAATATCCTAATGCGAAAAGGATCAAGGAGACTTGATCATAGAAACACTATCGGTCGCCCCAATCATCACAAGTCGTGCAGATTAAGAATGGTAGAACAAGAATCCTTCGTCATGAGGTAGTAACGAACACACCATAAAGACAATGGTCATCAAATGAAAGAAAGCGAATAGAGCGATCTAAAAAGTGGTAGTTCCTTTGATCGTTAATTACCTACACATGACAGAGAGCTTGGTACCCAGATTCTCATGGGTCCGATTTGATTAGTAGCGAACATCCAATGCACTTAAATGCATATGAAGAGGATGTCGTCGAGAAGTACACGAATTCATTATTTGTTTGTTTTAGCAAACAAACAATAACTTTCTTGACTAGAGAAATAATCAATGGATGTAAATAATAATAGTTCTAAATTTTTCCATTAGGTTTAACAAATTTTATTTGTTTTGATGTATTTGTCAAATACTCATCTGCCGTATATCCTAATCCGGTTTTATCATAAAATGACTTTTGAATGTTAAGTAGATATTTTAAAGATTTAGAACTATTTTCGAATTTTGCTAATATTTTAGCTTTTTCCTTTTCCATTTTAATTTCATGTTTATAGTCTTGACAATTTTTACATTCAAGATCAATTTCAATATTACTTTCAAGTCTAGACATTTTGTCTTCTAAAATTATTTCTTTTTCAAAGTTATTTCAGCGGATGTTGAAAATTCATTTTTAAAAATAATTTTTGAGTCAATGTTGCAAAAGTGTTTGAAGCTATTTTCCATTTTTGAAAATTCTAATGTAAATTGATCATAGCAAAAATGTTTGGTTTTGAATTGTACCTTATTTGTACTTGTACACTCTTCACTCGCTATACGGTGATCAACTCCATTCTTCATGTCGCTCCATGTTTTGTTTGTAGCATTGCTTGGATCTTGGAGCATGTAATCCTTGTCATCACTATTTGTATTAACATTTGTTAGGATGTTCACGTATTCCGTATTTACATCGTCTTTATCGTCCTTGTTGCACCATGATTTATTAACATGCTTTCTTCGGATTTGACACATGTGTTCTTCATTATTGGTACCTTCAATGATCACATTTGAACTAGTAGTACATGTGTTTATTTCAACTAAATATTTATCTATTAAACTTTCTAGAGTAACAATTTCATGTGCAATATCAAGTTTATCATCTTTGGTTTTACATTTCTCTTGGTGAAACTTTAAAAGGCATTTCCAAATATCATTTGCCGTTTTACAAGGAAATAATCTTTCATATTCAACATTTGGTAGAGTTTTGAAAATAAGTAATTTAGCTTTAGTATTTTTATCAATTTTTATTTGAAGATTATTATGTTGATTTTCAAAATCCATTTTGGTTAGTTTAAGATCACCAATTGAAATAATATGCCAAAGATCAAGATCTATTGATTTCACATAATTTTCAAATTTATTTTTCCATTCAAGAAAATGATCATTTTCAAATAATGGTGGTTTTTGCGTAAATTCTCCTTCTAGATATTTTTCGAATTCCATAGATCGTTACAAGTTTTAAAATACAGTATATTTTAAAAATCTTGTTAGACGTGGCTCTGATACCAATTGTAGAAAACTAGAAGGGGGGGTTGAATAGTTTTACGTCTTTTTCGTTTTGCTTATTTTATAAAAGATAGTTTCTAAGATGAAACCTTCAAATCACTTTAATACATAAATATATATACTAGTTAATTTATGATTTTGTATAAATATTACTTATGTATAATGTACAATTTCAAAACACTTAACTACAAAAGTACAAATACAAGATTTATTAAAGGTTTTATATATACAATGCTTATGTATAATGTTAGGAAAGAATATACAATTTCGTATATTTTATGTAAGCATATATATGTGTAGTAGTAGTGTATAGATATAATTTTATGTACTAGGTTGTTTTTTGTAAGATTAGTTTTATGAATGGATTTTAGTTTGATCTTTATGTGAAATCAACATATGCACAATACTATCAATTATGACTATGTATGAAATGCAAGTAAGTAATAAATCAAAGAGTGAGGGATGGAAAGATCAAACCGAGACACAAAGGATTTATAGTGGTTCGGCTACAAGGACACCTTCCTTGCCCTACTCCACTCCCCGAGTCACCTACTCGAGAGTTTTCTTCACTAGATCAAAGACCTCCTTTATGGCGGAGAAAACCGTACACACCAATATACACACCAATTTACACACCAATCTTCACACCAATCTACACACCAATCTACACACCAAACTACACACCAATCTTCACACCAATCTACACACCAATCTACACACCAAACTACACACCAATCTTCACACCAATCTACTATTTTCTTCACACCAATCTTCTACACACCAATCTTCTATACACCGATCTTCTATTCTCTTCACACCTTCAAAGTACTAATGTCTTGACACCTTCAAGTCACTAATATCTTTGCAACTTCAATGCACTAGTGTCTTGACACCTTCAAGCCACTAATGTCTTCACACCTTTAATGCACTAATGTCTTGACACCTTCAAGCCACTAATGTCTTCACACCTTCAATGCACTAATGTCTTGACACCTTCAAGCCACTAATGTCTTCACAACTTCAATCTACAAATGTCTTCTAGTCTACTCCACTAGAGATCCTTAATTTCTTCACTACAAGCTCCTATTGCTACAATCTCCTATCACCACTACTATCTAACCCTTCTTCTTCACTTCAAGTCACACTTCACACTTACAACAATTCTAGATTCTTCAACTAAATCTAGTTAACTAATACATACACCTTATTCACCAAAGTATGAAAGATGTACAAGGAAATGTAAACAAACAACTTAGATAGCAAGATGATACTAAGTTGTAATACTTCTAATAGAAGTATTCTTCTCTTTGCACTTGAAAGAATGAGGCTTTGGATCACTTGGAAACAAAGGCTTATGAAATGAAATGATCAAAGGATTTTTTAGGATTGAAATAGAGATCTAGAACAGAAAGTTTCTGTGCAAAAAGGTGGGGAAAAAATCCAGGTTTAAGGTGGTATTTATAGGCAACAAGTTCTGACAGAGGAGCGTGGCCGGCCCCCTTAAAGCATGGCCGGCCCCCTTAAAATTAAGGGGGCCGCCCAACTGTAACGGCCAGAAAACTTGTCTTTTAGTGGGGAAAGTTTATTTGGTGAAAAACTAACTGATTTTGGTTAAATATTTGAAATCATATATTTAGTATGATTAAAACATTTTTCCTTATTACCAAAAGTGTTTTTCAAAAATATATAATAAGATTATATAATTAAATAAACTTTGTATTAGTTAATTAAATACCCCTTTGATCATACATAGCACTAAACACTTTGTTTATTCATACCTTAAGTGATTTGTTGGTGAAAGTGATTATTTATTACTAAATACGTGTTTACGTCATGATCTTTGGATTTGATTAGTTTAAGTTTTGTGATTATCAAAACATAGAGATATCGGAAGATATGAATAATGTTTTTAGTCAATTATTTATATCAACATTATTGTTTATTTTCACTTTACTATTACTCAGTACTTTAGTTTAATCAACAATAGTGAGTGGTATTGCTTAAATCCGTGTTTAGTAGTGTAAAAGTTCATGAAACATGTATTAAGGGGTGTTTGGTTCAGGGGAACACACTGAGTTTCAGTGTGTTTTTATTGTTACTTATGGTTCAAGCATGTCCCTTTAAGTTCTCACAGCTCAGTTCTAGCATGAAATAAAGTAGTCTTAGTTAAAAAAAGTCAAAACTCTTTTAAATCACCTTGCTGTATTCACAGAAGGATTTTCAGGTTGCATATCCACACATATGGTTGCAAGACTAGTTAACCAAGCTTAATTTATTCACATCTTAGCTTATTACATCACCTTCAGTAATCTAGGAGGGTTAGAAACTCATAAAAGTCAAAGTAAGGCATAAATTGAAAAAGTCAAAATAGCATAGTCATTAGTTTTTCCTAAACTTGCTAGATTTTTCATGTTCTCTGTAATTGGTTTTAGCTCATAAGCTTTTGGGCTCTTAAAGTTCATAAGCTCACCTTTCTTGTGCTTATTTTAGATTTATTTATAGAATTTTCTAACTACTTCTATCACTGCTTGTTTTGGCTTCTATTTCAACTGTTTGCCCTGCACCAGGGGTGTTTTTTTCCCATAGAACATTTTTCACAAGCTTCTATCTCATCCCCTAGATCAGCTTATTCTGAGTTTTATGGCTTTTTGGAAAGTCTAATCTGCAAGCTCAGTAGTTCCAAGCTTTGTTTTGGCTTTCTAGCTTATTTGATAAGCTCATTTAAGCCCTCAAGTTTGGCCTGTTTGGAACAGTTGGAATTGGGTATTGCTTATTCTTGACTTTAAGCTTTTTAAGTGTGCTTTTTCATTGTTTCAGCTTAATCTCTATTCATCTCACTTGTTCATAGCTTAATTTCATCTTTTGGTCCAGTCTATAGCTTATTGGGTAACTTATTGAACTTCAAGATTCCATTTTTAGCTTACTTACTCTACTATTGGGCTAAAGAGCTTATACAGAGCTTATCTCTAAGCTTTAGTCCACAACTTTTGGTTATTTAGGATGCTCACCAGCCTAGCTTCCTGGTTCCACCCTCACCTTGATCCCTGAGATTGCTTGGTGGGCCCCACAGTGGCCTGCAAGTCACCACTTGGGCCTGTTTGTTCCTCAGTATTTGTGCAGTGCCTATTTTGCTTATTTAGGTTATTCCAAGGTCCTTGTTTCTCTGTTTCTGCTTATTTTGTTCATTTTAATACCCTCTTAGTTTGTCTCATCCTAGTGTTTAGATTGCATCTTAGTTGGTAGCTTTTCAAAATCAAAAACCCAAGTTAAGCTTATAAAAGCTTAACTGTGGTAAGAATAAGCTCCCACAGAGCTCATTAAAGCTTTTCAGTAGAAGCCTATTCACAAAAGTTGGTTTATTTTGTTGTTAAAATGTTTTTGCAAAAGAAAAATCCAAAAAGAAAAATAAAAAAGAAATGTGCAACAAGTAAGATTCGACCCTGTGACCTCTTGGGTTGACCTGGTCAACACCAGACCAAAGGGGTGCACCATCTGGGCTAGCATATACTTAGGGTTATTGTTTTCAAGTTTTTTATTTATAGTAGTAGTAGTCCTAATAAGCTTAATAAGCTGTTAAGCTTATTTTCTGCTTATTTAAAAGTTTGTCCACACTTTTTATATTTTTCCTAGTTTAGTAATAGTATGAACTATTTTTAGAATAAATTTTATAATTTTCACTGTTCATTATGTATTTTTAATAATTTAAATTAGTTTTATTAGTTAATAATTAGTTTTTAATTAATAATAATTAAATGAAAAGTCAAAAAAAATATTTTTCTTTTTCTCAAAATTTTCTTTTATTATTTTTAATTTAGGAAAATTATTTTCATGTCCGTAGGGTTAGCGTATCATAAAATTCACGTTTTATTTTGCGCACTCGCGTTTTATTTAAATAACTTTTACGTTTTTAAATTTAGGTTACGTTAGTAAAAGTAGTTTGTAAAATAAAGAAAACCCAAAATATAAAAAAAGTGATAGCTTCAATTTAAGCCCTTTTGGCTTATTTTTCTGCTTATTTATAAGCAAACTCTGATTTTAAATTTTTAGATTACGTTTTAGGTTAAATAGGTTTCACGTTATTGTTCATATAGTTTGTTTTAATCGTTCTCATTCAAATTTCCTTAGCGTAATCATTCAAACCCTTATATACACTTTTCCGTCCAAATTCACCCGATCTCAAACCCGTTTTGATTACCATCACACCTCGTCGGGACATAACGACCCGGGGAAACACTATATTCCGCGGAGATTGACTCTAGGCAGTTTGACCTGGTTGACCATTCGCCTGGTCAATTTAGGTTGACCGTTTGGAACCAATCAAATTTTGGCGCCGCTGCCGGGGAGGTTGTGCGCGTTATTCTATACGGTTTTGCAGATTAGTGAATCGGGATATACACTCATTGTATATTTACCATCCTTTGTTCATATTTTCTTATTATAAAAACAAAACAGTTCCCGAAAACTTTTTAAATTAGTTTTCAACGAACACAAAAACACGAAAACATTTTCTTTCCTATTTGTACTAAATGTTTATCCAAAAATCCAAAAATATTCACCTTTAACCTCTCACATCTTTGATTCTTCATCCCTATCCCTCTATGAACTTTTGATTCTTTCTATGTCTCATCCACACCTTCTTATTTGCCATTGATGTCGTAATCCTTATAATGGTGGCAATTGCCCCAGCTGTGGTATGGTAGAGTCAAGAAACAGGTCTATCTATGTCACAACCCACAATTTCAGGTCATTTTTCCAAACTTCGATATTCTACTATTCACAAATTACTATTCATCGATCACTATTCATCGTTTTACTATTCATCGTTTTTGAGGTCAATTTGACATTCCGAGACATATTCAGAAATTTTACTATTCACATGACACTATTCATTTCCGAGAGAAAACTACTATTCATGTGCATTATTCATGTTATCGTAAATTTAGTTTACGAGTGTTCAAATTCGCGTAACCGTATTGGTTCAGGAGCGAATTCATGCATTATTGTCAGGGACACTTCATACGGACTAGAAATAGTCTGCCTATCATCAATAGGGCACGTGCATACTATTCCACTCGTAGGATATCTAAATTACTACTTTTGGTACGATTAACGAATTACGTACGTTTATTTTAAATAAACGCTAATACGCGAGCTATAAATGTGTCTAACATGTCCGACACTCCCGATTTTGATCCCAATACATTTTTATACTCATTTCTATAATATAAAAACTATAATATTAATTTACCCGGTATTTTGGAAATTTAACCATTACGTATCGTACGTTTAACTTAATAACGCCGGTTTTCATCAAAATTGAACGATAATCACCCTAACTCTCCGTACTGGTACCCGACTTATTTTACAACTTTTATAACTTTATTACGTCCCGAATAACTTCAACAAAACTTATTTTTAACAAACCCGGTACCCGATTAAACCTTAAACCTAAACCTAAACTAACTACACTTAACTACTAACACTAATATTTACTAACTAATCACCCAACATACTTCCCCTTTTCCCTCACCAAAACCGGCCAACCCCCCCCTTGGTCATCAAATTTTAAATGCCTCACCAAACTAATTAAATGCACACCAAACCTTTTGTCCAAGTATAAATTAAACTTTCTTACTCCTTTTCACATAAAAATCACTTTTTACTTCACTTAGCTAGTTTTTCTCTCTTTTCTTTGGTGTTTTGGTTCGATTTGGGGTAGACAAGGAGCAAGGAAGAAAAATTTTACAAGATCATTTCATAAACTAGTTAGTATAATCATCCTTGTTAGAGTTTTGAAATAAAAACTCAAGGATTAGTAAGCTTTTTATCATCTAAACTCTCTAAACCACCAAGTAAGTAAACAAACTCATTTTTATGATTTTTTTCAAGTTATTATTATGTTCATATAATTTTCTTACAAGATTTTTACATGTATCATCTTGTACCACTTCATTTTGTATATATTAACTTTGAAGCACTAGAAATGGAAACATATGACACTCTTGTTAGACCTAGTGGTTTGATGATATTTTAGGACCCATGACACCCTAAGAAGGTGTATGGTAGGATTAGATTAGTCTTGTGGTGTTTGAAAGTGGATTGGTGGAGGATGGAACTAGTTTAGAGACTTGGAAATGATTTTTGAAACTTTTGAAATACCTACTGTCCTTATTTTAAATTCGTGGGAAAATCAGTAAGTGATGGCTAAGTTTTGACCAAAGATTTAGAAAATGCATTCAAAAACGAAACTTTAGGCGAAAGAATGGATTAAAACGAGTTTATAACGAAGGAGTTATGATTTTTGCAAACTTAACGACGAAAACTACTTTTCCAGAAAACTGCTTGCTGTTGGGCAGAATACGATGGGTATTTTGAGGCCTTAAACGTAACCTAAAAGAGCCGAGTTGTCTAAAATATACTAGAATATACAAAGACGAATCCGTGGACATAAAGAACAAGGAAAACGAGCTTGAAACGACCGAGTTATACCCATTCTAACATCGTCAAACTATATATATGTATATGGACACAAATAAAAATAATAACGTACGCGTTAAACGGTATATTTTCTAGTAAATATTACTAAGGACTATTTTCTTATCAAACGAATACGTACGACTCGAGGGAATACTTATACAACTTAACGACGTATTTCAAGGTTTTCAATACAAGGATTTTAACGCTAACTTTGGTACGAGTTATTATGACAAGTTATATACTTCACTAAATGGAATTATTTTTCCTAAGTATGGAAACCATTTTTCTACGACGATAACTAGTATTTTCAAATTACGAGTGGTATGAGTATCATGTGCATGTGCATTCATTTCATTTCGGCTTGATCTAAGTTAGATCATGGTTATTCATTTAGGTTGCGGCTAGTGCTCGCGCCTCGTTGTCCCGACTACTTTCACCTCATTGCACCATCTTTGTACCATTATTTCGAGGTGAGTTTTCATAGCCCCGTTTTTAGTACTTATTTGATTTTAAATCCCACGGGGGAGAATACATTGCACTATTATTTTTTTTGTACATGCCCAAGTATTAAATTCCGTACATTGCTTAAGTTGCTAGTACTACCACTGCAAGTCCCCTTTATTATCATGAACCGTTAATTATATTGCCAAGCGAGAGTGAGTGGATAGATCTATCGAGGGTGACTCCTCCATTCGTGTTTGGGTTGCTCCATAAGGAAAACGAATGCATTTCATGTCTAATATAGTACGAGTGTCTGGTAAACACTCCTTTGGGGCATATTTTAGTACGTCTAGCTTCGGTGTCATGAGCTTAAGAGACAATGTAAACTTTTTGACAATATGTCACTTTACTATATACTGGTGGCTTATGTACTTACGAATTACTTATAAACCTATGATTATTCACCAACTTTATGTTGACCGTTTTTCGCAATGTATTTCTCAGGTATCTAAGGCATATCCTCATGGCATTGCATGGAGTCACTTTGTGTATCAAGGATGACGCGTCTCTTTTGGATTTCATGCACTTTAAAATATCGTTTGATTGTACTAAACTTATTTCCTTAAACCTTTTTTTAACTTTGGGACCTATGTTTTATAACTCTGAATATTTTGAATGAATCAAACGATGTATTTTATAAACGACGCTTTAGGTCGTTCAATATATCCTGGTTGTGTGCTATGATCCGTTACACCCTCAGGTATTCCATTCCGCTGCCATTCAGGTATTTTGGGGGTGTGACAGATTGGTACCAGAGCTAAGGTTATAGCGAACTAGGTTGCATCATTGACCCTAGACTATAACCACACCATCATAGCATATCATCATTTCATCATAAGTGCATATTTACTTATTTTTGGTGATGCCATTATACGAGTTATTTATTTATTTCACCTTGATTATCACAGAGACATGTCTTCGTATCCCGACACTGTCATACTTTACACCATCTCAGATTCTGATGATGAGGACTCTGTGTCCTCTACTGCTGTTTCACCACTTGTTTCTCCTACACCTGAGTTGCCACTTTTGGCGTCAGATGATGATACCGAACCTTTCGAGGAGGAGGAGACGGCTCCTACTCCCCATGTCCATCCTACTATACCTACTGACATGCCATCATCTCCTACTACTACTATCCATTCAGAGCCGAGACTGATGTTTCCTAGGGATAAGACTGTTCAGGGCCCTAGGAAGAGAGTTCGTATTGCTACATCTACTTATAGGAGTCTCCCTAGTCCTACTGTGCCTACACCACCACCACCAGCCTTACCCACTACTACTCCTATGCCTACCTCACTCTTGCCGCTCAGGAAGCGTGCAAGGCTTACCACTTCAGATTCACCTACCATTGAGACTGATGACTTTTCACCACCACCAGAGTACCACATAGGTGAGAGTTCTAGAGCTGCTGCGGCTAGGAGCCCTACAGCTGTCACATTAGAGGATCAGATGGGTGCTCAGCAGGAGCAAGTAGATAGGTTGGGGTATCGAGTTGATGAGATCATTACCACTAGACTTGAGACTGTTGAGGAGCAGGTTGAGGATTTGGTTCAGGGCAGAGTTAGTATTGATGTGTCTTACCATGGACTAGAGGCACGACAGTTGAGGCACCAGGAGGAGATTGAGCTACTTAGGGATGAGTTACCTGAGATTCGAGATAGAGCTCAGGCGACACAGGAGACCCAGTGGGAGCAGGTAGATGAGTTGACATTGCTTCGAGAGAGGGTAGTTGTTTTGGAGCGTAGGGATGCTTCTTCTCAGTTACGACTTGAGCATCTTGAGGAGATTGTGGTGGCGATGGATCATGAGATTCGCCGCTTGAGGGGAGAGCCTGGACCATCTAGAGCACCGGGAGGAGCCTAGACGTAGACTGGTATTATATATTAGCTTGTATTATTTTCCTAGTCCCGGGATGTGGGACATAGTTCAAGAACTTATAATCTTTTGATTGTTGTACAAACAAATATTATCAAGTGCGACTCTACTATGTGGAAATGTTGTGCTATATATTATATCGGTCCATGTAGACCGAAATTTTCATGTATTATATTCATGTGTTGTGATTATATTTATGATGTTTCGTGGTTGCTCTTTGTTATTATTGTATTTATCCAGGTTGTGGTTGTATATATACATGTCGTGGTTGTATTCGTACGTGTTGGGTTGTATCGACACAGATTGTGGTTGTATTCGTACATGTCGTGGTTGTATTTATATTTGTTGTGGTTGTATATTTATATACATGTTGTGGGTGTATATCTTTGGTACGATGACTATTTCTATTATGATTTTTCTCATGGTTATTTCCATTGTGATTTATCAGAAATATGGCACCAAGGAAGGGTAAGACTGCACAGGAAACCCCCACTATGACTCAAGCCGCTATCCGCAAGTTGGTCAGGGATAGTATTGCAGAAGCTCTGGAGGTGGAGAGAGCTGAGGTTGCTGCAAGGGCTGCTGAAACTGCTTCTAATACAGGAACAGTTGAACCAACCGCTGCTAAGCGGGAATGTACATGGAAAGATTTCAAGATTAGTGATCCCATCAAATTTAAGGGTACTGAAGGAGCGGTTGCTTTAATCCGCTGGTTTGAAAAGACTGAGAATGTATTTCTCATGTGCGGATGCCCGAATGTCAGCAAGGTGAAGTTTGCTACAGGTATGCTACTTGATGAAGCTATGTCTTGGTGGAATTCGTATGCTCAGCCGATTGGTATGGAAAATGCTCACAAGCTTACTTGGGAGGAATTCAAGAAATTGATGACAAAGAAGTTTTGCCCGCGTACTGAGATACAGAAATTGGAAACGGAATTTTATGAGCTTGTGACTAAAGGAGATGACATTGAGACCTACTTTAGGAGGTTTCAGGAGTTAGCCGCACTATGTCCAACTATGGTTCCCGATGATGAGAAAAAGATGGAAAACTTTGTTGGTGGATTGCCTGAAAGTGTCCGAGGAGATGTGATTTCTTTTGACCCTCAATCGATGGAAGAAGCTATTCGTATAACTCAGAAACTCATGGTCCAAGTAGTCAAAGGGAAATCTGCTGTCAACAACAATAACCGATCAAACAACACCAACTACACCAACACTCGAAACAACTATAACAACAATCGGAACCGCAACTATCCCAATAACCGAAACAACAATCCAAACAACAATAACAACAACAAGAGAAGGTTCGATTACAACCAAGGTGGAAACGCTGTTCAGCCGCTACCTAAGAGACAAGAAGTGGCAAAGGCCTATGCTGCAGGACCGACTGAAAGGAGGGGATATGAGGGTAATTTACCCAAGTGCGAAAGGTGTCAGAGGCATCATAACCCAGGACGTTGCCCAAATACATGCGGTAACTGCAAGAAGGTTGGTCATCACATCAAAGATTGCAAATTTCCAACCTTGGGTAACAATCAGAAGCCACCGGTAACATGTTTTGGCTGTGGAGAAATTGGACACTTTAGGGGTGAGTGCCCACAGAAGAAGAATCAAGGAACTGGAAATCAAGATGGAAGGGCTCGAGGAAGAGCTTATGTCATGGGAGGAGACGATGTCAAAGAAGACCCGAATGTTGTTGCGGGTACGTTCCTCGTTAATAATCGTTATGCATCCATTTTATTTGATTCAGGAGCGGATAGAAGTTTTGTGTCTATTGCATTTGCACCTTTACTTAACATAGAACCAACCCCATTAGACATTTCCTATATCGTTGAATTAGCCGACGGGTCTTTAGTTAACACCAACACCATTATCCGTGGTTGCACCATAAATTTCCTAAACCATCCATTCAATATAGACCTTATGCCAGTTGAACTTGGAAGTTTCGACGTTGTTATCGGCATGGATTGGTTATCTCGGCATCGAGCGAGAATTATTTGTGATGAGAAAGTTGTTCACCTTCCGTATAACGGTGAAACTTTGGTTGTTCGCGGAGAGCGAAGTGGAACTAGACTCAGTATTATATCGTGCATTAAAACCGAGAAGTACATAAAGAAGGGTTGTTATGCATTCTTGGCTCACATCATGGAGAAGAAGTCGGATGAGAAACGACTTGAAGATGTGCCAATTGTTAAGGAATTTCAAGAAGTTTTTCCGGAAGAATTGCCAGGACTTCCGCCTACACGACAAGTTGAGTTTCAAATTGAATTAGTGCCAGGAGCTGCACCGATTGCACGAGCACCGTATAGACTTGCACCTTCGGAAATGCAAGAATTGTCGAATCAATTACAAGAACTTTTGGACAAAGGATTCATTAGACCGAGTTCCTCGCCTTGGGGAGCGCCAGTTTTGTTTGTGAAGAAGAAGGACGGAACTTTCAGAATGTGCATCGACTATCGTGAGCTGAACAAGTTAACGATTAAGAACCGTTATCCACTCCCCAGAATTGACGACTTGTTCGACCAGTTACAAGGTTCTAGTTTTTATTCCAAGATTGATTTAAGATCCGGTTACCATCAACTTAAAGTTCGGGAAGAGGATATCCCGAAGACGGCATTTAGAACACGCTATGGTCATTATGAATTTCAGGTGATGCCTTTTGGATTAACCAACGCACCTGCGGTATTTATGGATCTCATGAATAGGGTGTGCAAACCGTATCTTGATAAGTTTGTGATCGTATTCATTGACGATATCTTGATTTATTCCAAGAGTAAGGAAGATCACGAAGAACACCTCAGAACAATCCTGGAACTACTCAAGAAGGAGCAATTGTATGCCAAATTTTCTAAGTGTGATTTTTGGATACGTAGAGTTCAATTTCTTGGCCATGTTATTGATAGCCAAGGTTTACAAGTCGACCCGGCAAAGATCGAGGCAGTTAAGGATTGGGCTACGCCCAAGTCTCCTACGAAAATTCGTCAATTCCTAGGACTTGCCGGATATTACAGAAGGTTTATTGAAGGGTTTTCTAAGATAGCAAAGTCGTTGACGAAACTGACACAAAAGAATGAGAAGTACGAGTGGGGAGAAAAACAAGAGTCCGCGTTTCAATTATTGAAACAAAAGCTGTGTAGCGCACCGATTTTGTCACTACCTGAAGGTATTGAGAACTTTGTGGTATATTGCGATGCTTCGCATCAAGGACTTGGAGCTGTGCTAATGCAACACGAGAAGGTGATAGCTTATGCATCCAGACAGCTTAAGATACACGAGAAGAATTACACTACTCATGACTTGGAATTGGGTGCGGTAGTTTTTGCACTCAAGATTTGGAGACACTACCTTTATGGTACTAAGTGTGTAATTTTTACCGACCACAAGAGCTTACAACGTATACTCGATCAGAAGGAACTTAATATGAGACAACGTCGTTGGCTAGAGTTGTTGAGTGATTACGATTGTGAAATCCGAAATCACCCAGGGAAAGCGAATGTTGTAGCAGATGCACTTAGCCGAAAAGAACGACTCAAACCTTTGAGAGTCAGGTCATTGGGAATGACTATCATTTCGCCATTGCCATCGAAAATTCTAGAAGCTCAGATTGAGGCTCTCAAAGAAGAAAATCGACCACTTGAGAAACTTTATGGTATGCCAGAAAGCGATAATGGCTTTGTAAAGAGATCGGATGGAGTGTTATGCTTCAAGGACCGAAGTTGGATACCACTCTATGGTGGAGTGCGAAAATTGATTATGCATGAATCACACAAGTCGAAGTACTCTATTCATCCAGGTTCTGATAAGATGTATCAGGATCTCAAAAAGCTTTATTGGTGGCCGAATATGAAGGCAGAAATAGCTACGTACGTCAGCAAATGTCTTACTTGTGCTAAAGTGAAAGCCGAATACCAGAAACCGTCAGGGTTACTTCAACAACCGGAGATTCCACAATGGAAGTGGGAACGTATTGCTATGGATTTTGTCACTAAACTTCCAAAGACGTCAGGAGGTTTCGATGCTATTTGGGTAATCATCGATCGACTTACCAAATCAGCTCATTTCATACCCATTAGAGAGACTTATTCAATGGAACAACTTGCTAGACTTTATGTCAAGGAAATAGTCTCAAGACACGGTGCACCAGTTTCCATCATTTCCGACAGAGATAGTCGTTTTACTTTGAACTTTTGGCGGTCATTACAAGATTCTTTTGGATCGAAATTAGACATGAGCACTGCTTACCATCCTCAGACCGATGGTCAGAGTGAGAGAACTATACAAACACTTGAGGACATGCTTAGAGCATGTGTGATTGACTTTGGAAATGGTTGGGCTAACCATTTGCCGTTAATAGAGTTTTCTTACAACAACAGTTACCATTCGAGCATTAAGGCTGCACCATTCGAGGCACTTTATGGTCGTAAGTGTCGATCTCCAGTTTGTTGGGCCGAAGTCGGTGAAGTACAATGTACTGGCCCGGAGATGGTACAAGAAACAACAGAAAAGATCATTCAAATTCGAGAGAGACTCGAAACTGCAAGAAGTCGACAGAAAAGCTACGCCGATGTTCGACGCAAACCATTGGAATTTCAAGTCGGAGACAAAGTTATGTTGAAAGTCTCGCCTTGGAAGGGCGTGATACGTTTTGGAAAACGCGGAAAATTGAACCCGAGATACATTGGACCATTCAAGATCCTGGAAAGGATTGGTCCGGTTGCTTACAAACTTGAACTTCCGTCAGAACTTAGCAACGTACATAACACGTTTCATGTTTCGAACCTCAAGAAATGTCTTTCGGACGAGTCTGCCATTATACCATTAGAAGAAATACAACTCGATGACAAGCTTAACTTTGTGGAAGAACCAGTTGAAATAATGGATCGCGAGATCAAACAATTGAAACAAAGTCGAATTCCGATCGTGAAGGTTCGTTGGAATTCTCGAAGAGGACCCGAGTTTACTTGGGAACGAGAAGACCAAATGCGACGCAAGTATCCACAACTTTTCACCGGGCCTAGTACCGAGACCAACACTGACTGAATTCAGGGACTGAATTCCTTTTTGGATGGGCGACTGTCACAACCCACAATTTCAGGTCATTTTTCCAAACTTCGATATTCTACTATTCACAAATTACTATTCATCTATCACTATTCATCATTTTACTATTCATCGTTTTTGAGGTCAATTTGACATTCCGAGACATATTCAGAAATTTTACTATTCACACGACACTATTCATTTCCGAGAGAAAACTACTATTCATGTGCATTATTCATGTTATCGTAAATTTAGTTTACGATTGTTCAAATTCGCGTAACCGTATTGGTTCAGGAGCGAATTCATGCATTATTGTCAGGGACACTTCATACGGACTAGAAATAGTCTGCCTATCATCAATAGGGCACGTGCATACTATTCCACTCGTAGGATATCTAAATTACTACTTTTGGTACGATTAACGAATTACGTACGTTTATTTTAAATAAACGCTAATACGCGAGCTATAAATGTGTCTAACATGTCCGACACTCCCGATTTTGATCCCAATACATTTTTATACTCATTTCTATAATATAAAAACTATAATATTAATTTACCCGGTATTTTGGAAATTTAACCATTACGTATCGTACGTTTAACTTAATAACGCCGGTTTTCATCAAAATTGAACGATAATCACCCTAACTCTCCGTACTGGTACCCGACTTATTTTACAACTTTTATAACTTTATTACGTCCCGAATAACTTCAACAAAACTTATTTTTAACAAACCCGGTACCCGATTAAACCTTAAACCTAAACCTAAACTAACTACACTTAACTACTAACACTAATATTTACTAACTAATCACCCAACATACTTCCCCTTTTCCCTCACCAAAACCGGCCAACCCCCCCCTTGGTCATCAAATTTTAAATGCCTCACCAAACTAATTAAATGCACACCAAACCTTTTGTCCAAGTATAAATTAAACTTTCTTACTCCTTTTCACATAAAAATCACTTTTTACTTCACTTAGCTAGTTTTTCTCTCTTTTCTTTGGTGTTTTGGTTCGATTTGGGGTAGACAAGGAGCAAGGAAGAAAAATTTTACAAGATCATTTCATAAACTAGTTAGTATAATCATCCTTGTTAGAGTTTTGAAATAAAAACTCAAGGATTAGTAAGCTTTTTATCATCTAAACTCTCTAAACCACCAAGTAAGTAAACAAACTTATTTTTATGATTTTTTTCAAGTTATTATTATGTTCATATAATTTTCTTACAAGATTTTTACATGTATCATCTTGTACCACTTCATTTTGTATATATTAACTTTGAAGCACTAGAAATGGAAACATATGACACTCTTGTTAGACCTAGTGGTTTGATGATATTTTAGGACCCATGACACCCTAAGAAGGTGTATGGTAGGATTAGATTAGTCTTGTGGTGTTTGAAAGTGGATTGGTGGAGGATGGAACTAGTTTAGAGACTTGGAAATGATTTTTGAAACTTTTGAAATACCTACTGTCCTTATTTTAGATTCGTGGGAAAATCAGTAAGTGATGGCTAAGTTTTGACCAAAGATTTAGAAAATGCATTCAAAAACGAAACTTTAGGCGAAAGAATGGATTAAAACGAGTTTATAACGAAGGAGTTATGATTTTTGCAAACTTAACGACGAAAACTACTTTTCCAGAAAACTGCTTGCTGTTGGGCAGAATACGATGGGTATTTTGAGGCCTTAAACGTAACCTAAAAGAGCCGAGTTGTCTAAAATATACTAGAATATACAAAGACGAATCCGTGGACATAAAGAACAAGGAAAACGAGCTTGAAACGACCGAGTTATACCCATTCTAACATCGTCAAACTATATATATGTATATGGACACAAATAAAAATAATAACGTACGCGTTAAACGGTATATTTTCTAGTAAATATTACTAAGGACTATTTTCTTATCAAACGAATACGTACGACTCGAGGGAATACTTATACAACTTAACGACGTATTTCAAGGTTTTCAATACAAGGATTTTAACGCTAACTTTGGTACGAGTTATTATGACAAGTTATATACTTCACTAAATGGAATTATTTTTCCTAAGTATGGAAACCATTTTTCTACGACGATAACTAGTATTTTCAAATTACGAGTGGTATGAGTATCATGTGCATGTGCATTCATTTCATTTCGGCTTGATCTAAGTTAGATCATGGTTATTCATTTAGGTTGCGGCTAGTGCTCGCGCCTCGTTGTCCCGACTACTTTCACCTCATTGCACCATCTTTGTACCATTATTTCGAGGTGAGTTTTCATAGCCCCGTTTTTAGTACTTATTTGATTTTAAATCCCACGGGGGAGAATACATTGCACTATTATTTTTTTTGTACATGCCCAAGTATTAAATTCCGTACATTGCTTAAGTTGCTAGTACTACCACTGCAAGTCCCCTTTATTATCATGAACCGTTAATTATATTGCCAAGCGAGAGTGAGTGGATAGATCTATCGAGGGTGACTCCTCCATTCGTGTTTGGGTTGCTCCATAAGGAAAACGAATGCATTTCATGTCTAATATAGTACGAGTGTCTGGTAAACACTCCTTTGGGGCATATTTTAGTACGTCTAGCTTCGGTGTCATGAGCTTAAGAGACAATGTAAACTTTTTGACAATATGTCACTTTACTATATACTGGTGGCTTATGTACTTACGAATTACTTATAAACCTATGATTATTCACCAACTTTATGTTGACCGTTTTTCGCAATGTATTTCTCAGGTATCTAAGGCATATCCTCATGGCATTGCATGGAGTCACTTTGTGTATCAAGGATGACGCGTCTCTTTTGGATTTCATGCACTTTAAAATATCGTTTGATTATACTAAACTTATTTCCTTAAACCTTTTTTTAACTTTGGGACCTATGTTTTATAACTCTGAATATTTTGAATGAATCAAACGATGTATTTTATAAACGACGCTTTAGGTCGTTCAATATATCCTGGTTGTGTGCTATGATCCGTTACACCCTCAGGTATTCCATTCCGCTGCCATTCAGGTATTTTGGGGGTGTGACAATCTATAACCAGAATCCCTATTCCTACCATGACACGACTGATTCATTCCATCAGTTACCACACCATGAGACTCAGCAGTTTTACTGTTGTGAGTACTGTGGTGGTTCACATTACAGTTCTGATTGTCAATCGGGAAACACGCTTGTCTATGAGCAGTTTCCTGATAACAATTATAACTCTAACATATACAACCCACAGCCACATCAGTTTTATTGTTGTGAATACTGTGGAGGTCCTCACTGCAGTTCTGATTGTCAAACAAGGAATCCATTTCCTTGTAATAATTATGACTATTCATTTCAAGACCAACCTCCACAGTACCAAATGATCCAAGCAACTCCTCATGATACCGAGCAAGACCTTTTACTAGATGCTCTTGAGATATTGCAAAAACATAAGGAGGAGTTTGCCACTACATCATTTCAAGATTCTCGTGAGAAATCAATGGCAGAATTACTTGCTGAAGAACGGGATGCTAGAAACGAAATGAGCATGGAAGAATTACTTGCTGAGCAAAGAGCGGCTAAAATACGTGCCAATCTTCGCTATGCTGCTCTATATGATGACGATGATGACAGTGACGATGACGAAGATAACATTGTCATTATTCAAAAAGATTCATCAGATTCATCAGTTGTGATTCCTTCCATAGATAATCAGGGAGAAAATAACGTGTCAGAGTCACTAGCCGTTGATCAAATGGAACTTGAAAATTCCATAACTGCTAGTACTTCTAAACTCCCTCAGTCTATTGATATCACACCCGAAGTTCACACTCACTCTCTGAATATGGGGATGAGCATCTTAGCACTGTTCCTCAAAAGGAATCGGACGAATTCATAAAGTCTAGTGTTGAGATCCTTGTCCCAATCCCAGGAGGGTCACAGAGAACTTTTGATCATGTGTGTGATTTACCTTCTCCCCTTAAAAATCCAAAAGATCATTTTGAGACTTTCTCCGATTTTAATGATGATTGTACATCTTATGGAGAAGTTGAGTATGAGGAGGTACCATTGCCTCATTCGGATGTTGACCCTCTTATTGAGGAGTTCACAAATGAACTTACTCACATCAATCCACTTCCATTGGGAAGTGATGATAGTCTCCTTGATTTTGAAGCCGATATGGGAGAAACTGAAAATCTTTTAAACTCTAATCCCAACATCGAGCTTAGTATTTCACATGCTGATGAAAATTCTTTATCTTCTGAAGACATCAGTCATGTGGAAGGATTACCTTCTGAGCTAGTCAGCTTAGAAGAAGAGAATGATGAGACTGACACTGAAATCAAGGATGAAGCACTTCGTGCAATATTATTGAATGTCAATCTCCTCATTTCAAAAATCGAGGCTTTCAAAGAGAAACCTATTTCATCTCCTATCCCCATTAAGGATAGTGCATTTTCTCCGATGATCCTATTCCCGAGTTTGAAGCCTTTACTTTTGATCCTATGGGAGAGAAGATTAGTGGCAGTACCACTTCTCATTCTCATAATTCTATCCCCGATTATGAATCATTTACCTTCAATGAGTTCTCCTGTGAACTCACGCACATCAATCCAGAATATGATTCATTCACATTCGATGAGTTCTCCTGTGAATTCACTCATATCGTATCTCCACCAGAGTATGATAACTTCTACTTTGATCTAGACACACCCGGGATATGTCTTGATCACATGAGCTTAAATGATGAGATTCATGATGATGAATCTACGAATTTTCCTGAGGATGATGATGAGTTAGTCATGATGTTTATCATGACTTTCTTTCTCTTCTTCACCAACCGGGTGACCTCTCCTGTTCTTCACTCCTTCGGGAATGAAGACATTATCTTTGACCCCGGCATCACCGCTTATAGTTTATACTATTTTAAGCCGCGTACTTATCTCATCGGTGTGGAAATTTCACGTGCTTCAAATGTTTATCCAAACATCTTGAATGAAAGTCCGATGGAGATTGTCTCTTCCACATCATGCTTCCCCATGGACAAATGAATTCGGGGTCGAGTCAAGCTAGCGACTCGGTAAAAAAAACAGTAGCATGCTTATAGGGTTTTCACCCTAACTGTGGGGGAATTACCCCTACTATGGTTACAAATAAAGTGAAAAACAAAATTGTGTTTCCACATTTAGCTTGTAATGTTGCCCTTTTACGTTCAAAGAGTCGGCATAATAGCCGGGACTTTGAATATTGAGGACAATATTCAATTCTAAGTGTGGGGGGGAAATTCTAGCGAATTTGATCACAAAATACTTTCTAAGTACCCCCATTTTGGTCCAAAATTTTCAAAAATTTTTCACTGGAGTTTCAAATTTTTTTTTGTGGTTATCAGTCCGCCATGTCTAAACGACAAAAGGATTGGCTAATCCAGGAACAAACGGCTCTTGGTAAAGATATCTCAAATCCATTGATGGCTTGCAATTTGCCCAAAATTGTATGGTACCTCAACTCGCCATATCCTAAAAAGTGAATGAGTTGGCTAGCCCGCAAGATTATGGCTTGTGGTAAAGGCAGTGGAAAAACCATAATTGGTAATCAGCTCACCAAGATGTTGACTATTCCATCAAGAGTTGGCTAGTCCAGAAGCAAACGGCTTTTGGTAAAGACAAATCAAATCCGTTGACAGCTGGTGGTTTGCTCAAAATCACATGGTTATCAAGTGGACCATAGTTCTTACTTGAACTGATACATTTGGCTACCCCAGAAGTGATGGCTTTTGGTAAAGAGATTAAAATCCATTAAATTTTCTCAAAAGAATGCTAGGGACTAGCAATAGTTTAGTGTGGGGGATTGATGAGTGTGTAAATACTCATCATTTTTATCGTATCTGAACTGTCAAAACATCCAAAAACACTCAGAAATGCATCAAAATACAAAAATAATTCCAGGAATTGTGTTTTATATGTTTTAGATGCAAAATGTTTAAAAACAAATAAAAAATGAACAAAGTTTGCATAATTGGCAGTTTCAGTCCCTCAAGTTTCAAAAATTGACAAAACTAGTCCCTGAAGGTTTAAAATGAAAGAAAAGTCAACCCAAGTCCTTTGGAACTCAAAATTGTCAAAATAAGTCCTTGGGTGAAAGTTTGAGAAAATTACAAGTTTAGTCCCTGCAGTTTAGAATTTTGCAAAATTAGTCCCCGGGCATTTTAAAATGGGAAATTACATTAAAGGTCCTTGTAGAAATCATGATATGACAAAATTGGTCCTTTATATACTTTGGCAGGTTGGCAAGATAGACCCCTCAAATTTCAGCAAAAATTAATCCTAAGCCTAAAATAACACAACCTGATCCAACCCACACCCTTTATACCATTCACCAGGCCCAATCCTTTTTCCAAGCCCATCTCCACTCCAAATAATACCTCGTTTTTTATATCAAACACCATTCAGTCAAACCCCCATTTGACCATCTTCCACCTCACACCCCTTCACGTGATTCCTAGCCTGCAACTCATAGCCAACCTCATCATCACTTCTCCTGCTACACTCCACCACTCCCTCCAAACACCTTAGTCCAAACCTCTCCCCTGCCCCAAGACAAAACTACCCAAGTGGTCAAAATTGAGTTTCCCGCCAAAACAATTGAAGGGACAGGATCATATCTAGCTAATCCAAAGGTCACAAACAGATGTGGGAAGTGCTCAAAAACCCTAGGGGGTCCTTATAAGAAGAAAGAGAATGAGCAGAGAAGACCAAGTAGTATAGTGTAGTTTTTAATTTAAATTTAAAATGTCGAATTAGTATGATTTATCTTTTTAAGATGTAATTTCAGGTTAATTAGTGTACTCTAATCTCTATTATTGTATTTCAAAAAGATGTGTACTTAATTCAAGTTTTAATATAAGTTGAAGTTTTCCTTTAAAATTCTATCCATCAATTTTTAGAAGTTCCTGTTTTTGAATCTGTTACAAGCTTTCATCCACTTCTCTCTTAAGCTCATTCAAGCTTAATAACAGCTGGTAATGGTTTTGGCTGCTTGTTTCTACTTAAGTGGATTTAGAAACTCATGGTCAACAAAAGTCAATAGAGCAGGTTAATAGGATTTGGTTTACTTAGATTGGATCAGGGTTGTTGCTGTAGTGATTAGGTCTATCTAAAAGATAGGCTTGGGTTGGAATTCACCCTATTTCAGTTAGGGGTTTGAAATTTGTAAGTCTTATTGCACAAGTTCTAGTTTAAATCTGAGTTTTATAAGTAGTAGGTTAAGAGCTGTTTTGTTTAGTTAATTATTGTTCCATTGCCTCTGATAGATCTTAATCTAGTTGTAGTTGAGTAATTGTGAGTTTGTTTCATTGTTCTAGTTTAAATTTGCATGTAACTGTTTCAATTTGCAAATATTTAGTTAGGCCTGTGATTCGTCGTATTTGTTGTTTAAAGTAGTATATTATTGTTTATTTGCGCTTTACTATTACTCAGTACTTTAGTTTAATCAACAATAGCGAGTGGTATTGCTTAAATCTGTGTTTAGTAGTGTAAAAGTTCATGAAACATGTATTAAGGGGTGTTTGGTTCAGGGGAACACACTGAGTTTCAGTGTGTTTTTATTGTTACTTATGGTTCAAGCATGTCCCTTTAAGTTCTCACAGCTCAGTTCTAGCATGAAATAAAGTGGTCTTAGTTAAAAAAAAGTCAAAACTCTTTTAAATCACCTTACTGTATTCACAGAAGGATTTTCAGGTTGCATATCCACACATATGGTTGCAAGACTAGTTAACCAAGCTTAATTTATTCACATCTTAGCTTATTACATCACCTTCAGTAATCTAGGAGGGTTAGAAACTCATAAAAGTCAAAGTAAGGCATAAATTGAAAAAGTCAAAATAGCATAGTCATTAGTTTTCCTAAACTTGCTAGATTTTTTATGTTCTCTGTAATTGGTTTTAGCTCATAAGCTTTTGGGCTCTTAAAGTTCATAAGCTCACCTTTCTTGTGCTTATTTTAGATTTATTTATAGAATTTTCTAACTGCTTATATCACTGCTTGTTTTGGCTTCTATTTCAACTGTTTGCCCTGCACCAGGGGTGTTTTTTTTCCCACATAACACTTTTCACAAGCTTCTATCTCATCCCCTAGATCAGCTTATTCTGAGTTTTATGGCTTTTTGGAAAGTCTAATCTGCAAGCTCAGTAGTTCCAAGCTTTGTTTTGGCTTTCTAGCTTATTTGATAAGCTCATTTAAGCCCTCAAGTTTGGCCTATTTGGGGTGTTTCGAACAGTTGGAATTGGGTATTGCTTATTCTTGACTTTAAGCTTTTAAGTGTGCTTTTTCATTGTTTCAGCTTAATCTCTATTCATCTCACTTGTTCATAGCTTAATTTCATCTTTTGGTCCAGTCTATAGCTTATTGGGTAACTTATTGAACTTCAAGATTCCATTTTTAGCTTACTTACTCTACTGTTGGGCTAAAGAGCTTATACAGAGCTTATCTCTGAGCTTTAGTCCACAACTTTTGGCTTTTTAGGATGCTCACCAGCCTAGCTTCCTGGTTCCACCCTCTCCTTGATCCCTGAGATTGCTTGGTGGGCCCCACAGTGGCCTGCAAGTCACCACTTGGGCCTGTTTGTTCCTCAGTATTTGTGCAGTGCTTATTTTGCTTATTTAGGTTATTCCAAGGTCCTTGTTTCTCTGTTTCTGCTTATTTTGTTCATTTTAATACCCTCTTAGTTTGTCTCATCCTAGTGTTTAGATTGCATCTTAGTTGGTAGCTTTTCAAAATCAAAAACCCAAGTTAAGCTTATAAAAGGTTAACTGTGGTGAGAATAAGCTCCCACAAAGCTCATTAAAGCTTTTCAGTAGAAGCCTCTTCACAAAAGTTGGTTTATTTTGTTGTTAGAATGTTTTTGCAAAAGAAAAATCCAAAAAGAAAAATAAAAAAGAAATGTGCCACAAGTAAGATTCGACCCTGTGACCTCTTGGGTTGACCTGGTCAACACCAGACCAAAGAGGTGCACCATCTGGGCTAGCATATACTTAGGGTTATTGTTTTCAAGTTTTTTATTTATAGTAGTAGTAGTCCTAATAAGCTTAATAAGCTGTTAAGCTTATTTTCTGCTTATTTAGAAGTTTGTCCACACTTTTTATATTTTTCCTAGTTTAGTAATAGTATGAACTATTTTTAGAATAAATTTTATAATTTTCACTGTTCATTAAGTATTTTTAATAATTTAAATTAGTTTTATTAGTTAATAATTAGTTTTTAATTAACAATAATTAAATAAAAAGTCAAAAAAATATTTTTCTTTTTCTCAAAATTTTCTTTTATCGTTTTTAATTTAGGAAAATTATTTTCGCGTTTTATTTAAATAACGTTTACGTTTTTAAATTTAGGTTACGTTAGTAAAAGTAGTTTGTAAAATAAAGAAAACCCAAAACATAAAAAAAGTGATAGCTTCTATTTAAACCCTTTTGGCTTATTTTTCTGCTTATTTATAAGCAAACTCTGATTTAAATTTTTAGATTACGTTTTAGGTTAAATAGGTTTCACGTTATTGTTCATATAGTTTGTTTTAATCGTTCTCATTCGCATTTCCTTAGCGTAATCATTCAAACCCTTATATACCCTTTTCTGTCCAAATTCACCCGATCTTAAACCCGTTTTGATTACCATCACACCTCGTCGGGAAATAACGACCCGGGAAAACACTATATTCCGCGGAGATTGACTCTAGGTAGTTTGACCTGGTTGACCATTCGCCTGGTCAATTTAGGTTGACCGTTTGGAACCAATCAAATTTTGGCGCCGCTGC
This sequence comes from Artemisia argyi, assembly GCA_030686995.1. Lineage (NCBI taxonomy): Eukaryota > Viridiplantae > Streptophyta > Magnoliopsida > Asterales > Asteraceae > Artemisia > Artemisia argyi. The sequence goes on along the minus strand of JARVZY010012398.1, from coordinate 96,899 downwards.
CGAGCAGGTTGTGCGCGTTATTCTAAACGGTTTTGCAAATTAGTGAATCGGGATATACACTCATTGTATATTTACCATCCTTTGTTCATATTTTCTTATTATAAAAACAAAACAGTTCCCGAAAACTTTTTAAATTAATTTTCAATGAACACAAAAACACAAAAACATTTTCTTTCCTATTTGTACAAAATGTTTATCCAAAAATCCAAAAATATTCACCTTTACCCTCTCACATCTTTGATTCTTCATCCCTACCCCTCTATGAACTTTTGATTCTTTCTATGTCTCATCCACACCTTCTTATTTGCCATTGGTGTGGTAATCCTTATAATGGTGGCAATTGCCCTAGCTGTGGTATGGTAGAGTCAGGAAACGGGTCTGTCTATAACCAGAATCCCTATTCCTACCATGACACGACTGATTCATTCCATCAGTTACCACACCATGAGACTCAGCAGTTTTACTGTTGTGAGTACTGTGGTGGTTCACATTACAGTTCTGATTGTCAATCGGGAAACACGCTTGTCTATGAGCAGTTTCATGATAACAATTATAACTCTAACATATACAACCCATAACCACATCAGTTTTACTGTTGTGAATACTGTTGTTGGGAATTATAGATTTGAAGATTTGAAGATTACAAAACCTACAAGCAAGAATGAAGAAAGAAGAAACAATAAGGGCCTAATATGTAATAGTTAGATAGCTTTCATAGGAAGCTAGGGTTTGTAACCTCCCTCTATTATATAAAGAGGGTAGGCGTCTAGGTTACAGATCATTCATTCATAGCTAGTCTCTCCAATGAGAGTCTAGAAACGCATAGAGCGTTTGTATTAGATTAGTAGTTTTAGTAGTTTTATTTATATTCAATAAAAGAAAACCTTATTAGTAATGTTGATTGTGTTCTTATTATTATATTCCGCTGTGTTTCAATCAATATTATCCATACCCTAGTTGAGTCCAGATCTTGGATTCTACAAGTGGTATCAGAGCCTCGAAAGAGTCTCTGCCATACTAAGAATCACAAATCTTACACATTTACAATCCAAACAAATCAACAAACATGCCTGGATCAGATGATGAAGTAGATACAACCCAGACCATTAACACCACTTCTCTTCAACAACTCAATCTCTCAAACAGTAATGCTAAGTTTCCATACTTGAAGAATGCAGAAGATTACCATATGTGGTCCATGAAGATGCAGAACTGGATCACAAACATTGATTGGAATCTATGGGAGGTTGTTAAGAAAGGGAATAGTCTGAAGAAGCATGTTACAGATGCTGATGGAGTTGTTACTATTGTAGGACCCAAAACTGCTGAAGAGATTCTGGCTGTGCAGAGGGAGAGTAAAGTCAGAACTATTTTGCTCCAAGCTATACCAGATGACCATATGGGTGACTTTCATTTTATGGAGGATGCCAAGGATATTTGGATGGCTATAAAAGCAAGATTTGGTGGGAATGAGGAATCAAGAAGGTTGCAGAAGTCTTTGCTGAAGCAGAAATTCCAAGAATTTCAGATATCTGAAGAAGAGGGAATTCATAAGGGTTATGATAGATTTCATCAAATATTGAGTCAACTTAATCAGTTGAAGGCTAGACCCGACAATGAAGACTGCAATTCTAAGTTTTTGAGATCTCTGCCACCATCTTGGTTACAAGTTTGTATTGCTCTCAAGACCAAAGGTGAGTTGGACATGATGTCTTTTGATGATCTCTACAATAGGCTTAAATCACTTGAGCCTGATGTTAGAAGTCCTATTCGTCCATCCACTCATTCGGCATTTGTTGGTGCCTCTTCTAAACCTGTGCATCAAGCCTCAAGTTCATATTCATCAGGAGCTTCTTCTCAAACTTATACTCAGACTGCTCCTAAATCAAAATCAAGTAATGTGTTGGAGGATCTTATTCATTCATTTGTGGCTGAATATGAACCTCAGCAGTTTATTGCTTATGAGGACTTTGAACAGGTAGATCCATTGGAAATGGTGGAGATGCACTTGAAATGGGAGCTTGCAATGATCTCAATGAACATCAGAAGGTTTGAAGCCAAGTCTGGAAGAAAGTTTGGTTTTAATGGCAAAGAAGCTGCAAGGTTTGATAGAAGGAAGGTTAAATGTTACACTTGTGGTCAAGTGGGACATTTTTCAAGGGAATGCAAAGATAGAAAGGCTGGAGATGAAGTTAGATATGGTTCTTATCCATTGGAAGCAGGAAATACCAAGACTGTACCTTCAAAGGCCATGGTGACTCTGGATCACCAAATTGATTGGGGTGATCATGAACCTGCTGGAGAGGAAGCTGCTACTTCTTCACAATTGAATCTGCTGGCATTCACACCTTCAGAAGACAAGAAGGAGCAAGTCTCCTTGATGAGAATCTCTCAGGTAAACAACTGTGTGTTTGGATGTAGTGTAAGATACAATGAGCTTAAACAAGAGTTTGATGAATTGAAACCAAAGTACAATGAATGCTATATAGAGGTAGAGTCTTATAAACTGGCCTTAAAAACATTAGAGAAACAAAAAGTATGGTTTCAAAAGAATCAAGTTAAATATGAAGAAAAAATAAGAGTTCTAGAAAGTGATTTAGAGGTTGCTAAAATAGAATTAAAACGTACTGAAAAAGAGAAGTCTGATTTAGATAAAGAAAAACAAGAGTTACAAGCTAAATTAGATAAAGAGATAACTGGTCGAATGAAATGGCAGGAAGGGGCATCTAATTTGAGTAAATTAATTGATGGTCGTCAATCTGTTAGGACTAGAAAGGCATTAGGATATGAGAAATATATAGACCCTGAAGAGTTAACCTATCCTGATATGTCTAGTGTTTTTGACCCTGAACTAGCCTTAGCTTATCAAACACCTGTTAAATATGTTAAGGAAGGAGGAATGAATGCTGTACCTGGACCTATAAGAGGAGAACACATGCCTATAGACTTGTCCAAACCTTCTGACTTTGATGGATCACATCATTTATATGGAAAAAAGTCAACTGACTTTCAAGACCCTATTGTGAAATCTAATGACTTTGTCTCTTGTTGTAACAGTGACAAGTCTTCTGATGAAGGGTCTACCTCATTTGCTAGCTGTGATTCAAGTGAGAAGTCAGACCTGCCCAAGACCATGCCCAAGACCATTCCCAAGACCACTCCCAAGACATCACCCAAGACTCTGCACAAGCCTTCTAGAGTTGCTGTTGATAACAAGACAGTTTCTACTGAAGACTTGTTTTTCAATTCTTTGCATAATAATACTTTTGGCTTTGTTAAAAACAATTCTGTTTGTCATGGTGATTTGAATACTTTTTCATGTTATGGAAATTCTTTTGGTTTGAATAAATCTTCTAAAAGGAAGAAGTGTTTTGTGTGTGGAAGTAAATATCACTTGATTAAGGATTGTACATATCATGAGCAAAGAATGGGTGCAGGTGTTAGTCAAAGAAAAACTAGGCAAATATGGAAGAATGTTAATGACATACCATCTTTTGTTCCACATCAGCAGAAACCTAACTCTGCTGAAACTCATTTTTCTTGGAGAAAAACCAGTACTAGACCTTATGTCAGACCCACTAGTTCTTTCTTTTATAATGATTATTGGCCTAATCACTTTAACTTAATGTGTACTGGTGGTGGGAAATGGAATACTGCTGTGAAGCCCTCAGCAGGTTGTTCTTGGACTAAGAAGGGACCTAATAAGCATTACAGGCCCAAGAACAATGGTGGATCTAAAACATCTACATGGCCTGTTACTGATGATCCACAAGGCAGGCTCAAGTCAGCAATGACTTGAGTCTCCAATGTGTACTAATATTGTATATTTTGTTGTTGTTGTAGGAACATCCTTTAAAAAGTACTGAAGTTGGCATCTTTGATAGTGGTTGTTCTAGAAGTATGTCTGGGAACAAGGATAAGATGCATGACTTTTAGCCCTTTGAAGGAGGTGGCACTGTAACCTTTGGTGGTGGAGATGGCAAAATAACAGGGAAAGGAACCATAAAGACTCCCTTGTTAGACTTTGAAAATGTTTACTATGTGGAGGAACTGGGGAATTTTAATCTTATCTCAGTATCACAAATTTGTGACTCTAAACATAAGGTTTTCTTCTCTGAAGATGAGTGTCTTGTACTTTCCAAGGACTTCAAACTCCCAGAAGACACAACTGTATTGCTGAGAGTTCCTAGAACCTTCAACTTATACACATTCAATCTGAATGATGTTCAGCCTGAAGGTGATCTAACATGTTTGGTTGCCAAAGCTTCCCTGGATGAATCTAATAAATGGCATAGAAGAATGGCACATGTGAATTACAAGACCATCAACAAGTTATCAAAACTTGGTCTTGTTCAGGGCCTTCCTTCTAAACTCTTCACCAATGAACACAACTGTATTGCTTGCAACAAGGGAAAGCAACACAGAGCCTCCTACAAAGCAGTCCAAGCAGTGAGCTCCATTCCAGAACCTCTTCAGTTGCTGCACATGGATCTTTTTGGTCCAACCCCCATTAGAAGTATTGATCACAAGTACTTCTGCCTGGTTATTACAGATGATTATAGCAGGTTTTGCTGGGTGTTATTTCTCAAAACTAAGGATGAAACAACTCCAATTCTGAAAGAATTCATTATCTTAGTTGAGAACCAGCTGAATAAAAAGGTTAAGGGAATTAGGTGTGACAATGGTACAGAATTCAAAAATGTTGTATTTATAGAATTCTGTAAGTCTAAAGGGATTAGAAGGGACTATAGTACTCCAAGAACTCTACAACAAAATGGGGTTGCTGAAAGGAAAAATAGAACCCTCATTGAGGCAGCAAGATCAATGCTTGCAGACTCCAAACTACCCACCATGTTTTGGACTGAAGCAGTAGGTACTGCATGTCATGTCTTGAACAGGGTATCCATCACTAGACCTCATGTCAAGACACCTTATGAACTTCTCACTGGGAAAGTTCCACACATCCGTTACCTTAAGCCTTTTGGATGCAAGGTGACTATTCTGAATACTGCTGATATACTGGGTAAATTTGATGGGAAAGCTGATGAAGGTTATATAGTTGGGTATTCAGCTCATAGCAAGGCCTATAGGGTTTATAATCTGAATGCCAAAAAGATTGAAGAGACCCTTAATCTGAGATTTCTTGAAGATCAGCCTAATATTCAGGGTCAAGGCCATTCTTGGTATTTTGACCTAGACTATTTGACTGATTATTTGGGTTATACTAGGCATGCTTCTAATCCTGATGCAGGTACCAAAGATTCAAGTTCTAACCCTGAAGGTTCCATGGATGATGACTCAGAATGTGAGTTTGAGCCAGAAGAGAATACCTTTGTTGTACCATCTTTTCCATCTAACCATTTTGTAGGTAATCACTCTGCTGCTGAACAAGATGATGAGTCACAATATGCAGAAGATCTTGCAAGATTGCAGAAGCAGGAACATGCTGCTACAAAGGAAGCTCAGAAACTCAATGATAAGGTTACACAAGAGACTGAGGCTATCCTACATCAGTCAGCCCAAGCAGTCAGTGGAAACAAGGATACTGCTGAAGGCACACCTCTTCCCACTGACAATGTCAAAGATACTGATTCTGCTGATGTTCTTTCTGCTGATTCTACTGAAGTCTCTACAGATTTTGATAAGCCCTTTACCAGATTTCCTAGTCCTTCTGACCTTGGAAATTATCAACCAAAGCCTGGTTTGTTTAACTCAGCCTCTTATGACACTGAGTTTGAGCCTACACTCACCAACATTGATGTTCCACCTACAGCTACCAAAAGGATTCACAATGCTCATCCCCTATCCAAGATTATTGGTGATCCTAATGACCCTGTTCGAACTAGAAGCACTGTCAAGAATACAAAATTTGGAGAAGTTGCTTTTATCTCTTATGTCTACAATCAAAAGAGGAACAATCACACAGACTACAAACATTGTCTGTTTGCATGTTTTCTTTCTCAGATTGAACCAACTAGTGTTACTCACGCACTGGCTGATTCAAGTTGGCTTGAAGCAATGCAAGAGGAGATGCTGCAATTTAAGAATCAGCAGGTTTGGATTTTAGTTCCTCTTCCTGATGGGAAATATGCCATTGGGACAAAATGGATTCTGAAGAATAAAAGAGATGCCAGGGGTATTGTGGTGAAGAACAAAGCAAGACTAGTGGCTCAAGGTTTTAGAAAAGAGGAAGGCATTGACTATGATGAGGTCTTTGCACCAGTGGCCAGAGTTGAAGCCATACGGATATTTTTGGCCTATGCCTCTTATATGGGCTTTATGGTTTATCAGATGGATGTAAAATGTGCTTTCTTGTATGGAGAGATTGAAGAGGAGGTTTATGTGACTCAACCCAAAGGATTTGAAGACCCTGATCATCCTGAGTATGTCTACAAAGTTGTCAAAGCTCTCTATGGACTGCATCAAGCTCCCAGAGCTTGGTATGCTAGACTCTCTACATTTCTGCTGCAGAATGGCTACAGAAGAGGTGCAATTGACAAGACCTTATTTCTCAAGAAAGACTCTAGGGATATTATTCTTGTGCAGGTGTATGTGGATGATATTATCTTTGGTTCTACCAAAGAAGCCTGGTGTAGAGAGTTTGAGGATTTGATGAAGGGAGAATTTCAGATGAGTGTCATGGGAGAACTCACTTTCTTTCTGGGTTTGCAAGTTCAGCAGAAACCTGATGGTATATTTATACATTAGGAAAAATATGTAACAGATATGTTGTCCAAGTTTGCTATGGCAAATGTCAGGACTGCCACAACTCCATATGAGGCTCCCAAACCAAAGAACAATCTTAATCCTGATCTTCCTGTGAATGTTCATTTATACAGGTCTATGATTGGTTCTTTGATGTACTTGACTGGCTCAAGACCTGATATCACATTTGCTGTGAGTGCATGTTCAAGACACCAAGTCACTCCACTTACCTCTCATATGAATGCTGTCAAGAAGATTTTTAAGTATCTTAAAGGCCAACCACAATTAGGTCTTTGGTATCCCAAAGAGTCTCCATTTCAGCTAGCAGCTTATAGTGATAGTGACTATGTTGGTGCCAATTTGGATAGAAGATCCACAACTGGAGGTTGTCAATTTCTTGGAAGAAGACTGATTTCTTGGCAATGCAAGAAACAGACCATTGTTGCTACCTCTACTACTGAAGCAGAGTATGTTGCTGCTGCAAATTGTTGTGGTCAGGTTCTATGGATTCAGAATCAATTACTGGATTATGGGTATAACCTCATGAATACTACCATTTTCATTGACAATCAAAGTACCATTTGCATTGTTAAAAATCCAGTTTTTCATAATAGAACCAAACATATTGAAATCAGACATCATTTTATAAGGGATGCTTATGAGAAACATTTGGTTAAAGTGGTCAAAATTCACACAGATGAAAATGTGGCAGATTTATTAACCAAGGCATTTGATGGACAAAGGTTTCAATATTTGGTGGTCCATATTGGCATGTTAAACCCTTAACTGCAAAGTTTAAGGGGAGGCATAAGCCTCAGGGGAGGCATATGCCTCAGGGGAGGATGATGACTGTAAACTTTGGATTATTTGTATATGTTGTATAATTTCTGAGTTTTAACAAGTTTTTAACACTAACCCTCTAACAGTTGTGCAAGTTGTTTGGTGTATTTGCTTGTTTGGTGGTTGTTTTGCAGATGTTCTGAGAATGAAAGTCAAAGGAATGTGGTCAATATGCTGAACATGGTTTCTGCTGATCAAATGAATCATGCTGAAGGTCTTACACAATGGATAAAATCAACTAAGATCTTTTCATTCATTCATAGAAACAAGTTACAGCTTACATTCAAGTTGCAATTGAGATACAATGACCATTCCTAAACTTTTGGCTAATCCAGTACTACTAGCTTCTATCACTTATTACAAAATACTTGAGGCTATGACAAGTACAATGAAGAAGCTGAAGATGAAAATGGAAAAAGAAGAGAATGAAGAATGAGAAGATGTTCATGAATCAAGGTCAAGAAAATACTCAAGAACCTTGTTCCATGGTTACATCCCTCAGTCACCTACTTCTGCTTCTCCTTTCCCTTACGTATGATCTCAGACCTCTTGCTCTGTCCAATATGTTCTTGATGTGGAAGACCAGGTCCTGGAGCAGGAAGATTCAACACCACATTTTGTGATGTTGGAAGAGATGGATCCCTAGTACTTGATCTTGGTAGGGATCTCTTTGGTGTGGAAGGAGGAAGAAAGGGTGGATCTTCAGGTTCTTCCTCTGAAGAGTCTTCATCAGAGGTATAGATGAAGGGAGAGACAAGCTCTCTTTCAGCAGGATTGGGTGCATTGCTTGGTTCACCCTTCAAGTGAGCATTCCATTGTCTTTCTTATGCAACACATCGATTCTCCAATGCTCTTGCAAAGTCAGAACCTTCAAGTCCCCAAGGATATGGTGGTATATCCTCTTCTGATGATGAAGAAGAGGAATTTGAATCTGAGGTTTCAGGGTGTGAAGACATGTATTGAATGGTGAATTGGGATTAATAGAAATTAGGGTTTGAAAGATAATTTGGGAAAGTTGATGAATGAGATGTGTGATTTGGGGTGATTAAATAAGCTAATTTTAGGAGTTACGATATTAAATGCGAGTTGGGTGGCACAGTAAAATCAAGATATTGACCGAAGATATTTTTACCTTTGGTTGATTCTGCTGATAGTTGACTGTGCTTCAGCAGGTTTGACTTTCGTTACTGCTGAAGGGTTAATTTTAAAATTAGAAGTTTTGTCAGACTTGGTCAATAAGTTGTTCCGATAATTTTGACCACGATTGGGGAACTTCCAAATTTAACTCACTCTGCATATCTTTTCGAATCAAAATTATTCGCTTATCACTTCAAATAAACCCATTATTCGTTGGAGAAATTCATAACATTCTCACACACAATTCACTCAAATGGCTCAACTTGATTGGAAGGGAGATCATAACAAATATGATATTCTGACAACAAAGAAGGGACATGAAGAATTCGATTTGATGGTGGACTTTCTACAAAGGTCAAAGATAAACTATGCTTTAACCTATTGTCCCAATTTGGTGTGTGAATCCTTGGCGAAGCAATTTTGGGCATCTGCTACTAAGAGATCTGCTACAGAGATTGTAGCTGAAATCGATGGTGTAGAATATGTGGTGACAGAAGGGTTGATAAGGACAAAGCTTCAGTTGGATGATGAAAATGGTGTGTATCATTCCAACACTGCAGAGATTCTTGCTGGGTTAAGAGAAGCTAGATATCAAAGTACTGATACATCAAAGTGGCACAAGAATCAATTTTGTCCAAAGTGGAGGTATTTGGTGCATCTGCTGCTTCAATGTATGAGCAACAAGTGTGGTGGATGGAACCAGTTCTCTCTGCAATTGGGTTGTGGTATTGTTTGTCTATCTAAGGGTGAAACTTATAATTTTTCTAAGTTTATTTTTGAAAATATGCTAGAAAACATAGATAAGGAACATCATAAGTTTTTGATGTACCCTAGATTTTTACAGATTATCTTAGACATAACCACTGAAGATGTGACCCATATACCCATTAAAAGTCTAGGTTCTAAGTTTTTTGCCTCAATGAAAACAAATTATACTGGGGCACATTACCCTATGTTAAAAGCAATGTTGCCACAAGGCAATGCTAATGTAGTTGAGGGTGATGATGCTGGTAATGTGCCTGCTTCTAATGCTGCTGATGATGGTAATCCATCATCTTCTGGTGTTGCTGTTGATGGTATTCCTTCACTGGTAATGGAGGAAGCGCCAGCTACAACTGCTGAACCTTTACCTGATTCTACTGACTTACCACCACCTACCCCTGTACACATGTCACCTAGCCCTACCATCTCACCAGTTCAGGATGCTCCAACTGAGCAATTTCATGAGTTTGAAGATGATTTACAGACTTTTGAACCTGAACTTAATAGACTACCTTCACCTAGTTCTTTGGGAGAGCAAATTAATGTAGGTTCTCCTAATGTTGTACATGAGTCTGTTTCTCCTACAGGGTTCAATGAAGCTCCTCATACCACTGAGCAATCAAGTGGTAGAGCAGAGGACCCTATTACTCTCACGTTTGTATATGAATCTCTTAACAGGTATATGAAAATGACTGAAGATCTCCAGAAAGAACTTGCTGAGACCAAGACTACTCTTGGAAATGAGATTCAAGTTCTGAAAAGCAAAGTCAAAGATTTGGAGACACAGCTGGGTCAGCAGAAGCAAAGCAAAGATGGATTGGACTCTACTGAAGTGACAAAGGAGGCAAATTTAGATTCTCTTGAGATTCTAGCTGAAGTTGCTAGACAGTCTCATGTTCTTCCTCCTAAAGCTGCTGCAGCATCTCAATCTAAACCAATCATACTAGTTCAAAGAAGAAGTACAAGACAGTATTTGGCAAGACAAGTTGCTGAAGCTTCAAAAGTATCTGGTAATGATAATGATGTGCTGATGACTGAAGCTGTGGATATACTTCAGGAGAAACAATCATTCAGAAGGGTTACTGCTGATCAATCTGCTGACACAGGAAATGCATCAGGGGAAACATTTTTTGTAGCTGGGAAAGAATACTTGAATTCTCCTGTTCATCATTCATCTGAGAACATACAAGTTTCTACTGATAAAGAGGTTCAAGATGTACATGATGAACCTATGGCAGATGTGCATGTGTCTAATGATGAAGTTGCTGAAGCTAATGTTTCTCATGATGGTTTGGATGAGCTTGTGACTGATGAAGATAGAGCTGGTCAAGGTAGATTATTACAAGAATGGGAAAATTATATGAAGAGTGCAAATCTTGCTAAGGAAGTACAAGCTAAGTTTGATGAAGAATTAGATTCAGAGACTCAAAAATATGTTTCTACCTTACCCATTGCAAGACAAAGGGAATTGGATGCAGCAGTTCTAGAGTTTGATGAGTCAGACTGGCAGACTATTGGAAAACAGATGCTTGCTAATCCTACTGTAACTGCTGATCTTTTTGGAAAGAGAGTAGAGGTACAAGATTATGAATCTGAGATTGTGAAAATGTTAAAGATGAGGAAGAAGGCAGCTGATGAATTAAAAGCTAAAGCAAAAAGGGAAAAACCCATGACTCAAGCACAGCAAACAGAGTATATGAGAACATATGTGAAAAATCAGAGCAGCTCAGTTTATAATTCTGCTTGGTCTAAGAAATATGTATGGGGACTTCCTTTTAACAACCTAGTTGAGATTTATAATAGAATCAAAACTAGGAATGCTAAAGCTGGAATGGATGCTTCAAAGAAAATTCCACTTCTAAATGTTGCTGCTGCACAAGTATCTTTACCTGCTACTTCTACTGGTGTTGCTGTTTCTATGGATAAAGGTAAAGCCAAAGTAACAACATCAGATGCTCCAACTAGAAAGAGAACTAGGAGACAATTGGAGCTGTAAAGATTAGGTGAAGAAACTGCTAGCAAGTTGATTGAAGATCAAGAAGCTGAACAAAGGGCTGCACTTGCTAGATTTCATGATCTGAAGACAAGAGAAGTTGAAATTCAAGCTGCTAGGAACAAACAAATCAGGAAGGCTATGGATGAACAATATGCCTCTGCTGCACTTGAATCTTCTGAAGATTCTGCTGATGAACAAATGGATACTCCATCAGTGAATACTGAAGCCGCAGAAGGTGATTCTGCTGAAGCAGCAGTTCATGATGCTATTTACGTTCCTGGAAGAAGAGGTAAGAGAATGGCTAGAGTAGGATCATTACAAAGTCTAATTAATGTAAATGATTCTGATGCTACATTTATAAGGGAAGGATCATCTGATGATTAGCAAGAAGGAACTAGGGTGGTTCTAGTGAGTTGGGAGTTAAGTCAAGATGGTCAACTCAATATCATTCATAGATTGGATAAGTCATCCATATCTTTTGCTTTTCTTCAGCAGATTCTTCATCTTGTAAATTATCAAGATTTGGTCACTCTACATGAGTTGGTTACTAAGCATTATGCCACTCATACTCCTGAAGGTTCTGGATTGTATTTGTTGGGTGATCTTCAAGTATTGTTTGATTCTTCTACTCCTACTGGTGCAAGTTATGATATCTGGAAGAATAATCAGAAATGGAAAGTTCAGAGTTGGAAGTTCTATCCTATGTCTTATGTACATGTGCTGGAAACTACCACTGGTCTGAGGATTATCATGGATATTATTCACAAATATCCTCTGAAGGTATCTTTGATGGAGAAAATGTTACAACAGAAGTTGGAAATTCCTCCTGATCCAGCTGGTAATACAAGATTGTTTGCTGAATCTTTGGTGAAGGTTTTCGAACAAAGGATTAAGACTTCCAGAGAAGCATTTGAGTAGGGATATTATGTTGTATATGTATTTTGTTATTAGTAAAAAAAAAAAAAAAAAACAAAAAAAAAAAAAAACAAAAAAAAACCTAACATATTGTTGTATAGTATTTGTCTGCAGGTTTGGTTATCAACTTACCTGATGTTGACTATTCCATCATAAAGTTGGCTAGTCCAAAGGGTACAGCTTTGGTAAAGACACATCAAATCTGTTGATAGCTGTAATGGTTTGCTCAAAACCATAGGGTTGTCAACTCACCAATGCTTTGTTGCTGAGTAGTTGAAATGGTTGTCAATTGACCATGGATTTTTCCTTTATGGATTCTGAATAATTGGCTAGCCCACATGTATATGGCTTGTGGTAAAGGCAGTGGAAAACCATATTTGGTAATCAGTTAACCAAGATGATTTTCATCAAGATAATTGGCTAGTCCTAAGCAAACGGCTACAGGTAAAGACATCTCAAATCCGTTTATAGCTGATGATTTGCTAAAAATCATGTGGTTATCAGTGTACCTTTGAACACTTGGCTACTCCAGTAGTGATGGCTATTGGTAAAGAGACATCAAATCCATTATTTTCAATGATTCACCTCTCACAGGAGTTAACACACCTGGAAGTGATGAGAATAGTATGAAACTAAATTGTTTTGATGTACATTAAGTCATTTGTTGCTGCAAAGAATGGAGCTTTTATGTGTATGCTGATCATCGAGATTCTGCTGATGATAATTCTTTGCTGGTGCTCTGTTACAATCCTCTTGGTATGTTACTTTAAAGATCTATCAAGAATCTTGAACTTAACTAGGTCAAATTCAAGATTAGGGGAGGATTGTTGGGAATTCTGTGTAGAAAGAATTCTGCTGCTGTTTCTGCTGAAAGGATCCTGCTGAAGAGTTGGTTTCTGCTGAAGCAGTGTATCTGCTGAAGACATAGTTCAGCTTTATTAGTTTCTGCGGATATAGTATTTCCGTGTTTTATGTAATGTAGTTTGGATATGCATGAGTTTATTTAGGAAGTGATAATGCATATCTTTTAGAAGTTTTAGAAGATACGTTTCTTGAGAAACGGTTTAGGGTTCCTTAAGTATAAAAGGAACACACGGTTTATGTATTGAATAACTTTTAGAAAATTCTTAATATAATTAAAAGATCCATAGAGGATCAAGTGTTCTTAGTATCAAGCTTGTGTTTTGTTTCCGCTTTATAAATACAAGTTGCAGGGATTATCTATTAGTGTGTTATTGATTACAGTAACATTACTAACGATTCTAGAGTGCTCAATAAGATCTATCAAGGTCTATAGCTCAACAACTGTGGAGGTCCTCACTGCAGTTCTGATTGTCAAACAAGGAATCCATTTCCTTGTAACAATAATGACTATTTTTTTTAAGACCAACCTCCACAGTACCAAATGATCCAAACAACTCCTCATGATACCGAGCAAGACCTTTTACTAGAGGCTCTTGAGATATCACAAAAAACTTAAGGAGGAGTTTGCCACTACATCATTTCAAGATTCTCATGAGAAATCAATGGCAGAATTACTTGCTGAAGAATGGGATGCTAGAAACGAAATGAGCATGGAAGAATTACTTGCTGAGCAAAGAGCGGCTAAAATATGTGCCAATCTTCGCTATGCTGCTCTATATGATGACGATGATGACAGAGACGATGATGAAGATAACATTGTCATTATTCAAAAAGATTCATCAGATTCATCTGTTGTGATTCCTTCCATGGATAATCAGGGAGAAAATAATGTGACAGAGTCACTAGCCGTTGATCAAATGGAACTTGAAAATTCCATTACTGCTAGTACTTCTAAACTCCCTCAGTCTATTGATATCACACCCGAAGTTCACACTCACTCTCTGAATATGGAGATGAGCATCTTAGCACTGTTCCTCAAAAGGAATCGGACGAATTCATAAAGTCTAGTGTTGAGATCCTTGTCTCAATCCCAGGAGAGCCACAGGGAACTTTTGATCATGTGTGTGATTTACCTTCTCCCCCTAAAAATCCAAAAGATCATTTTGAGACTTTCTCCGATTTTAATGATGATTGTACATCTTATAGAGAAGTTGAGTATGAGGAGGCACCATTGCCTCATTCGGATGTTGACCCTCTTATTGAACTTACTCACATCAATCCACTTCCATTGGGAAGTGATGATAGTCTCCTTGATTTTGAAGCCGATATGGGAGAAACTGAAAATCTTTTAAACTCTAATCCCAACATCGAGCTTAGTATTTCACATGCTGATGAAAATTCTTTATCTTCTGAAGACATCAGTCATGTGGAAGGATTACCTTCTGAGCTAGTCAGCTTAGAAGAAGTGAATGATGAGACTGACACTGAAATCAAGGATCAAGCACTTCGTGCAACATTATTGAATGTCAATCTCCTCATTTCAAAAATCGAGGCTTTCAAAGAGAAACCTATTTCATCTCCTATCCCCATTAAGGATAGTGCATTTTCTCCGATGATCCTATTCCCGAGTTTGAAGCCTTTACTTTTGATCCTATGGGAGAGAAGATTAGTGGCAGTACCACTTCTCATTCTCATAATTCTCTCTCCGATTATGAATCATTTACCTTCAATGAGTTCTCCTGTGAACTCACGCACATCAATCCAGAATATGATTCATTCACATTCGATGAGTTCTCCTGTGAACTCACTCATATCATATCTCCACCGAAGTATGATAACTTCTACTTTGATCTAGACACACCCGGGATATGTCTTGATCACATGAGCTTAAATGATGAGATTCATGATGATGAATCTATGAATTTTCCTGAGGATGATGATGAGTTAGTCATGATGTTTATCATGACTTTCTTTCTCTTCTTCACCTACCGGGTGACCTCTCCTGTTCTTCACTCCTTCGGGAATGAAGACATTATCTTTGACCCCGGCATCACCGCTTATAGTTTATACTATTTTAAGCCGGGTACTTACTGTAGGATCGTGTTTTTGGTTGATTATTGTGATTCAGGAGGTCGTGGAAGATGAAAGTAAAGGTTAGCCATTGTAGTGAGAGAAAGTAGAGAGAGAAGGGAAACTAGTGTTTTATTGATAATGAAAATGAAAGAGTTATACAAAGTCTCACCCCTCCATGGAAGTATGGAGGGGTATATAAAGCCTAACACAAGCTAAACTATTGCAATATTACATAACTAGTCCATGTGTTTTGGCTTAACAAGATAGCAAATGTAATCCCGTAAATGTCGTTCCATTTACGTGTTGGGATTATAAACTTTGATCCGAACAATCTTCCCCCAATGGGGCGACATAAGGGATTACTTACAACATTTCCTACAAGGACAAATAAGAATAAAGAAAGGTCTTCATAAGCTCTTCAAATTGTTGAGGATGACGACAGTTGACGCTCTTTGTCCTTATCTTGTACCCCGGCTTGAGAACTTTATCTTTACTTGTAGGCAAATGATGTAATATGCATGAAATGGATTAACTTCCCCCCAATTCATGCTGCATGTCTTTAGCGGCTTCTTCGTACACTTCTTTTTGGCAAAGTTTCTGAATCAGCTTCCCCCCAAACTGACAACCGTCTTCAGCAGATTCAAAACTTAGATGTAGTCAACATGTCATCTAACTTTTGAAGTTTTGAGTACGCAACGGAATTTGTAGATGACACAGTAAACCACACCAAGCAAATCTGACTAGTTACTTTATCACGGTTATACTCAATGCGAAAGCTCTGATCGGGGGTAACATGCAAGAAATCAGTAGGATATTCTCACATATGTAGGCTACTTCACACTTCACAACCGTCTAGAGTTGAAACGATTACACCAAAATCACAAAACTGAACCACTGATCATCTCTGCGGACGTCTCTCCGGTAGTAATAAAATTGTAAGCTTGATCACGTGAGTCTATTATGCGTCCTTGATGTGCACATTTCTTCCCCCTAAATGCAGATCCTCATGGAAAATGAGTGTTTTCGCAAAGAAATCAAGAAAAGTCAAAGAAGCAAAAGAACACCCAATCTCTCTTCCCCCATGATGTCTTCGCGCAATCGGAAGCATACACACTATGTTTACGATGGAAACGGAGGCAGCGTAACCCCATATGTCCAACTAACCGAATATGTGTGAAGTATCGTAAATAGCCCGTGAGAATCAACTGCCGATAAACAACTCTACTCTTTTATACTCCTCTCAACTAACTCTTTACCGACCCCATTATCATTCTGACGGCTTTTTGTAGTGACTACTGATGGAGAAAACCCAATATGACGAACTTGAGACTGAAGTAAAATAACCCGAACTTGTGACTTAAACTTGCACTATTGTCTGACTAAGAACCAATACTGAGAATTTCAATAATGGTAGGAAATCATATACCCATCCAACCTTCCTTAAATGTATATGAACGTCTCTTGAATTATCCACATCTTTTGGTGACACTTGAGCACTACAACGTAACTCCTTTAAAGTGATAGCTATACACTGTGAGCACAACAACGTAACTCCTTACATCAGGTATAACTAGACAACTCAAGTCTTGGTCATTTGTACGGATAAAAGCTCGAACAAGGATCTCGAAGAATCATGCATCCAACCAACCCCGATATCTTCATATACTAAGTACACGCGCCCGTGAAATTTCACTTCAACCTCAAATAAATAATAAAGAATTATCGCCGTAGTCACATCTTGCGGTTAAATGTACAATTCTAGCCTTTTGACGATTTTAAGTGAATCTTGATAATGGTTCCAGATCTTGTCAAAAATGTATCAACCCAAAAATAATTTACTTTGACATTTCGAACCGTAAATATAACCATTTTACAATAAAAATACCAAACGTAATTTTAACTAACAAAAGTTAGCTAAGAGAATCCATTTAAGTCCAAAAAAAAATTGTTTGGCATTTTATTGTCCACAATAGTCCAACCCAACAGAAAATTTTCAGCCCATTCCAACAAATACACTCCAAATCCGTCCAGCCCGTGAAATAAACTCGTCCAACACAACACCCGATCCAAATCACAAACTAAATACACGGTTAAAAGTACTCTTGCCCTAAGTTTGTGTCATTTGATAACCCTAACCTTATATCCATCCGCCTCCCTCACAAATACGCTCTCCTCATCTCAGTCAAAGCTCCTTTTTTTTTTTTTTTCATCTCACAAATCTGCTACAACCAACCTTGTCTCCCCATTAATCTTTGAGTCATAAGCTAAACAACAACCGCAGCCACCAAGCACCCCACACGAACACCAGACATCTTCCAAAGTTTGATTAAGTTCTTCGAGCACAAGATGTGGCTTCAAGATCTCGTATAAGAGATCTATGGTAGGGATAGATGTTATGTGTTGTTGTGTCTTATAACGAAACAAATATAGATAATAACATAATTGTTATGTGTCTATCTTTAATTTCGGATATCAACAGAGAGTTTTGCCTACTCATATATCTTTGTTTTTAATTATTTTCATTTGGGCTTGAAGATCTATGATGTGTTTTCTTGTACTTGAATCTGTGAGTACGTGAGGAAAAAAAAAAAAAAAAAAAAAAAAAAAAGAGGACTGAGATCATCATGTTTTTGTTTCCATTTAGTTGGGTTTGATAGTGTAGTGACAGTGAGATGGGATTATAGTAGTGGATGTGATTGTTGGATCATGTTATGGCTGAGATTATCTTCAAGTTATAATCAGTCACGTTTGCATTTTTTCCTTTTGGTTCTATCCTCATTGTCATTGACTGATGATGTTGTAAATCTGAAGTCAACGAGAGTAGTTGGTATATGTTTTGGTCAACGTCATCTTTACTGCTTCATCTTTTATCATTTTTTTTCTTTTGACCACTTTACGCAAAAGGTTTTGCGTAGACCTTGTTATAAACTTTTGCGTAGAGCTTTACGCGTAAACTTCAACTTTTGCGTAACCCGTGTCTTTTGCGTAGATCTTACACGTAAGACAAGGGTTTTGACCCTTTGTTGACCCTTATGCATAACTTGTCCAAGTTATGCGTAGAAAAACTGAAGTTTTGCGTAGGAAGAGGGTTTTGACCCTTTGACCACTTTCCGGCGTCCTTTTCCGTTCAGATTCAGGCCAAAAAAATTCGAGCACGTTTCTGACTAATATTCAGACCACCTTTTGTAAAGACCAATATTTTTGTAGACCACGTTGACCAAAGTTTATACCATATTTTCACGGTATAGTACAAAAAACAAATATTCACAAAATGATATAAGAAACGTTGATATAGCAAACTGAGACTATTTGGATACAAAAAGGTGTTTAGAAACTGTAATAATATTGTTTACCACAAAGACAAGAAAAAAAATTAGATCCACAAAAAGTGGGGTAAAACAGTCTTAGAGAAATAGTACGAGCCACCAAAAATACAATTTTGACAAGATAACATCACAATAAATCAACCAAAAAACTAAAAACCAAGGCTCTGATGCCAGTTGTAGGATCGTATTTTTGGTTGATTATTGTGATTCAGGAGGTCGTGGAAGATGAAAGTAAAGGTTAGCCATTGTAGTGAGAGAAAGTAGAGAGAGAAGGGAAACTAGTGTTTTATTGATAATGAAAATGAAAGAGTTACACAAAGTCTCACCCCTCCATGGAAGTATGGATTGGTATATAAAGCCTAACACAAGCTAAACTATTGAACTATTACATAGCTAGTCCATGTGTTTTGGCTTAACAAGATAGCAAATGTAATCCCGTAAATGTCGTTCCATTTACGTGTTGGGATTATAAACTTTGGTCCCAACAGTTATCTCATCGGTGTGGAACTTTCACGTGCTTCAAATGTTTATCCAAACATCTTGAATGAAAGTCCGATGGAGATTGTCTCCTCCACATCAT
Organism: Artemisia argyi; assembly: GCA_030686995.1. Classification (NCBI taxonomy): domain Eukaryota; kingdom Viridiplantae; phylum Streptophyta; class Magnoliopsida; order Asterales; family Asteraceae; genus Artemisia; species Artemisia argyi. The sequence continues at coordinate 77,701 of JARVZY010012398.1, read as the reverse complement.
GCTTCCCCATGGACAAATGAATTCGGGGTCGAGTCAAGCTAGCGACTCGGTAAACAAAAATAGTAGCATGCTTATAGGGGTTTCACCCTAAGTGTGGGGGAATTACCCCTACTGTGGTTACAAATAAAGTGAAAAACAAAGTTGTGTTTCCACATTTAGCTTGTAATGTTGCCCTTTTACGTTCAAAGAGTCGGCAAAATAGCCGGAACTTTGAATATTGAGGACAATATTCAATTCTAAGTGTGGGGGGAGGGGGAATTCTAGCGAATTAGATCACAAAATACTTTCTAAGTACCCACATTTTGGCCCAAAATTTTCAAAAATTTTTCACTGGAGTTTCAAAATTTTTTTTGTGGTTATCAGTCCGCCAAGTCTAAACGACAAAAGGATTGGCTAATCCAGGAGCAAACGGCTCTTGGTAAAGATATCTCAAATCCGTTGATGGCTTGCAATTTGCCCAAAATTGTATGGTACCTCAACTCGCCATATCCTAAAAAGTGAATGAGTTGGCTAGCCCGCAAGATTATGGCTTGTGGTAAAGGCAGTGGAAAAACCATAACTGGTAATCAGCTCACCAAGATGTTGACTATTCCATCAAGAGTTAGCTAGTCCAGAAGCAAACGGCTTTTGGAAAAGACAAATCAAATCCGTTGACAGCTGGTGGTTTGCTCAAAATCACATGGTTATCAAGTGGACCATAGTTCTTACTTGAACTGATACATTTGGCTACTCCAGAAGTGATGGCTTTTGGTAAAGAGATTAAAATCCATTAATTTTTTTCAAAAGATTGCTAGGGACTAGCAATAGTTTAGTGTGGGGGATTGATGAGTGTGTAAATACTCATCATTTTTATCGTATCTGAACTGCCAAAACATCCAAAAACACTCAGAATTGCATCAAAATACAGAAATTATTCCAAGAATTATGTTTTATATGTTTTAGATGCAAAATGTTTAAAAACAAATGAAAAACGAACAAAGTTTGCATAATTGGCAGTTTCAGTCCCTCAAGTTTCAAAAATTGACAAAACTAGTCCCTAAAGGTTTAAAAAGAAAGAAAAATCAACCCAAGTCCTTTGAAACTCAAAAATTGTCAAAATAAGTCCTTGGGTGAAAGTTTGAGAAAATTACAAGTTTAGTCCTTGTAGTTTGGAATTTTGCAAAATTAGTCCCCGGGCATTTTAAAATGGGAAATTACATTAAAGGTCCTTGTGGAAATCATGATATGACAAAATTGGTCCTTTATATACTTTGGCAGGTTGGCAAGACAGACCCATCGAATTTCAGCAAATTACATATTTGGTCCTTGTGCATTATTATAAACCAAATGGACCCCTTTATTGTTATTTCCAAAACAAAAACTAATCCTAAGCCTAAAATAACACAACCTGATCCAACCCACACCCTTTATACCATTCACCAGGCCCAATCCTTTTTCCAAGCCCATCTCCACTCCAAATAATACCCCATTTTTTATATCAAACACCATTCAGTCAAACCCTCATTTGTCCATCTTCCACCTCACACCCCTTCACGTGATTCCTAGCCTGCAACTCATAGCCAACCTCATCATCACTTCTCCTGCTACACGCCACCACTCCCTCGAAACACCTTAGTCCAAACCTCTCCCCTGCCCCAAGACAAAACTACCCAAGTGGTCAAAATTGAGTTTCCCGCCAAAACAATTGAAGGGACAGGATCATATCTAGCTAATCCAAAGGTCACAAACAGATGTGGGAAGTGCTCAGAAACCCTAGGGGGTCCTTATAAGAAGAAAGAGAATGAGCAGAGAAGACCAAGTAGTATAGTGTAGTTTTTAATTTAAATTTAAAATGTCGAATTAGTATGATTTATCTTTTAAAGATGTAATTTCAGGTAAATTAGTGTACTCTAATCTCTATTATTATATTTCAAAAAGCTGTGTACTTAATTCAAGTTTTAATATAAGTTGAAGTTTTCCTTTAAAATTCTATCCATCAATTTTCAGAAGTTCCTGTTTTTGAATCTGTTACAAGCTTTCATCCACTTCTCTCTTAAGCTCATTCAAGCTTAATAACAGCTGGTAGTGGGTTTGGCTGCTTGTTTCTACTTAAGTGGATTTAGAAACTCATGGTCAACAAAAGTCAACAGAGCAGGTTAATAGAATTTGGTTTACTTAGATTGGATTAGGGTTGTTGCTGTAGTGATTAGGTCTATCTAAAAGATAGGCTTGGGTTGGAATTCACCCTTTTTCAGTTAGGGGTTTGAAATTTGTAAGTCTTATTGCACTAGTTCTAGTTTAAATCTGAGTTTTATAAGTAGTAGGTTAAGAGTTGTTTTGTTTAGTTAATTACTGTTCCATTGCCTCTGATAGATCTTAATCTAGTTGTAGTTGAGTAATTATGAGTTTGTTTCATTGTTCTAGTTTAAATTTGCATGTAACTGTTTCAATTTGCAAATATTTAGTTAGGCCTATGATTCCTAGTATTTGTTGTTTAAAGTAGTATATTATTGTTTATTTGCACTTTACTATTACTCAGTACTTTAGTTTAATCAACAATAGTGAGTGGTATTGCTTAAATCTGTGTTTAGTAGTGTAAAATTTCATGAAACATGTATTAAGGGGTGTTTGGTTCAGGGGAACACACTGAGTTTCAGTATGTTTTTATTGTTACTTATGGTTCAAGCATGTCCCTTTAAGTTCTCACAGCTCAGTTCTAGCATGAAATAAAGTGGTCTTATTAAAAAAAAGTCAAAAAACTTTTAAATCACCTTGATGTATTCACAGAAGGATTTTCAGGTTGCATGTCCACACATATGGTTGCAAGACTAGTTAACCAAGCTTAATTTATTCACATCTTAGCTTATTACATTACCTTCAGTAATCTAGGAGGGTTAGAAACTCATAAAAGTCAAAGTAAGGCATAAATTGAAAAAGTCAAAATAGCATAGTCATTAGTTTTCCTAAACTTGCTAGATTTTTCATGTTCTCTGTAATTGGTTTTAGCTCATAAGCTTTTGGGCTCTTAAAGTTCATAAGCTCACCTTTCTTGTGCTTATTTTAGATTTATTTATAGAATTTTCTAACTGCTTATATCACTGCTTGTTTTGGCTTCTATTTCAACTGTTTGCCCTGCACCAGGGGTGTTTTTTCCCATAGAACACTTTTCACAAGCTTCTATCTCATCCCCTAGATCAGCTTATTCTGCGTTTTATGGCTTTTGGGAAAGTCTAATCTACAAGCTCAGTAGTTCCAAGCTTTGTTTTGTCTTTCTAGCTTATTTGATAAGCTCATTTAAGCCCTCAAGTTTGGCCTGTTTGGGGTGTTTGGAACAGTTGGAATTGGGTATTGCTTATTCTTGACTTTAAGCTTTTTAAGTGTGCTTTTTCATTGTTTCAGCTTAATCTCTATTCATCTCACTTGTTCATAGCTTAATTTCATCTTTTGGTCCAGTCTATAGCTTATTGGGTAACTTACTGAACTTCAAGATTCCATTTTTAGCTTACTTACTCTACTGTTGGGCTAAAGAGCTTATACAGAGTTAATCTCTGAGCTTTATTCCACAACTTTTGGCTTTTTAGGATGCTCACCAGCCTAGCTTCCTGGTTCCACCCTCACCTTGATCCCTGAGATTGCTTGGTGGGCCCCACAGTGGCCTGCAAGTCACCACTTGGGCCTGTTTGTTCCTCAGTATTTGTGCAGTGCTTATTTTACTTATTTAGGTTATTCCAAGGTCCTTGTTTCTCTGTTTCTGCTTATTTTGTTCATTTTAATACCCTCTTAGTTTGTCTCATCCTAGTGTTTAGATTGCATCTTAGTTGGTAGCTTTTCAAAATCAAAAACCCAAGTTAAGCTTATAAAAGCTTAACTGTGGTGAGAATAAGCTCCCACAGAGCTCATTAAAGCTTTTCAGTAGAAGCCTCTTCACAAAAGTTGGTTTATTTTGCTGTTAAAATGTTTTTGCAAAAGAAAAATCCAAAAAGAAAAATAAAAACGAAATGTGCCACAAGTAAGATTCGACCCTGTGACCTCTTGGGTTGACCTGGTCAACACTAGACCAAAGGGGTGCACCATCTGGGCTAGCATATACTTAGGTTTATTGTTTTCAAGTTTTTTATTTATAGTAGTAGTAGTCCTAATAAGCTTAATAAGCTGTTAAGCTTATTTTCTGCTTATTTAGAAGTTTGTCCACACTTTTTATATTTTTCCTAGTTTCGTAATAGTATGAACTATTTTTAGAATAAATTTTATAATTTTCACTGTTCATTAAGTATTTTTAATAATTTAAATTAGTTTTATTAGTTAATAATTAGTTTTTAATTAATAATAATTAAATAAAAAGTCAAAAAAATATTTTTCTTTTTCTCAAAATTTTCTTTTATCATTTTTAATTTAGGAAAATTATTTTCATGTCCGTAGGGTTAGCATAGCATAAAATTCACGTTTTATTTTGAGCACTCGCGTTTTATTTAAATAACTTTTACATTTTTAAATTTAGGTTACGTTAGTAAAAGTAGTTTGTAAAATAAAGAAAACCCAAAATATAAAAAAAGTGATAGCTTCTATTTAAGCCCTTTTGGCTTATTTTTCTGCTTATTTATAAGCAAACTCTGATTTTAAATTTTTAGATTACGTTTTAGGTTAAATAGGTTTCACGTTATTGTTCATATAGTTTGTTTTAATCGTTCTCATTCGCATTTCCTTAGCGTAATCATTCAAACCCTTATATACCCTTTTCCGTCCAAATTCACCCGATCTCAAACCCGTTTTGATTACCATCACACCTCGTCGGGACATAATGACCCGGGGAAACACTATATTCCGCGGAGATTGACTCTAGGAAGTTTGACCTGGTTGACCATTCGCCTGGTCAATTTAGGTTGACCGTTTGGAACCAATCAAAAATATCAAGTTCTAATGGACAAAGTCATGCCACGAAGAAAAATAATGCATGCAACGTAAAACGACGAAGAAAAGACATAGAAATACGGTTCAGACAGATTCCAACCGATCGGTTGCAACTCGCAACCGAATCGGCTGGAAACGTGCCAAAGATTGACCATCCGATCGGATGGTGAGAAACCGATCGGATGGGGTTGACTGAAGTTACAAGTTTTGCATTTATTGGCGAATTTACTCCCCATAATCATGTGTGGCTGATCATTTCTGCTTATTAAATGAGGATGGACGTTTTTACTTGAAGGATAAGTGTCATTATGCTATATAATGAGCACTTAGGGTCTAGAGTTACTTGTACCACCATTATCTAACTTAGTATTACACCAAATCTTGTCAGTTTATCTTATATTGCCTGAAAGTTTACTAAGTGTTGTAAAAACGTCCAGAACGTGTTGAGTTAGAGTCTCAAGCGTTAGTTCGAGTGTAGAGTTGTTTACTTACGTTAGTGAGCAATTGGAGGAGTGTGGTTGCTAGAGTTCCACAAGTTTATTCATTGTAATTCTCAAGACTAGGTACACCTTGATACTTATAATGAACAATTGTTACTTTAAGTTTTATGAAAGTTTTCTTATTTACTTGTGTTTTAATATGATTGCTATGGAGTAATTTGTGATATACTTGTGTATATGATGTGATTGGTTAATGGAGTATTATTTTATGAAAAAGGTGATGCATGAAAACATATCTATTTTATGAGTTTGTTGAAATAACATCTTTTCTTGCTTAATTTGTCGGTAAAAACAATTTCTTGAAAAATAGGTCTGAAAGGAATTTCAACTTGTTTTTATTCCAAATATTAATGCACCAAATTAGTATGGAATATGATGCTTGACAACCATCTTATTTACTTGTTAAAATAGATTTGAGACGATTTCATTACGAAAAAGGACCGAAAGGATTCGTAGGAATTCATAAGAAAAGAATTGATTTTCTAAACAACCATGTGATTATAGGATTGTCATACTAATTTGATATGTCCGAAAGGAGTCATTTAGGTGATAGAATTCTTAGTAGTAGTGAAAACATGACATACATCATAGATTGTATAACTACTCATTTTTAGTTGCGCATCATAACAAGTTTTACACCAAACTTTGTACTCAAATTGTTACAATACTCCTAATTACCAATCAAGGAATTATACACAAGTATATGTTAGTTTTTATTGAGTTTCTTTTAAATTAAGATTTTACATAAATTTGGATTTACAACCCTTATTTAACAAACGTTTTTATTATTACTAAAACTACCAAATCCCTTGGGACGATCTCAACTTACCCACCTTTATTACACCGAACGAGTATACTTGCTCGTATGTGCTAGATAATAATTGGATAATTCGTGTTTATAAATTTTAAAACTTGTACTAATAAAACGCACATCAAAGTGCCATCAGTACACTGACCCTTACATCTTCATCTGAGGAGACATCTTCCTCGTCCCAGTCATAGGCTTCAGCAACAAGTACCTTGTTTTTGCTCTGAACAGGTTTGGAAGGTGCAGCCTGGGGTACTGAGGGAGTTGTCTCAAGGAGAGCAAGTTTAGCTTTAGCTTTTCTATACTTAGCTTCAAAGTCCTTTTGATATTTGCATTTTGAAAATGTTGAGTGGACTAAAGCATTTTTGTTTGAAATTTGCTAGTTCCTGAAGAAGAACTACTACTAGAAGGTTTGTATGAAGGGTCTGAAGTTGTTTTTGAAAAAACAGTCTTTAGCAAAGTGACCCCTTTTGCCACAGTTGAAACATTCAAAGCTATGAACCAAGTCAAGCCAGGTTTGTTTGGCTGTAGGACAGTTAATGACGGATTCCATTGTATCGTTAGGGAGACACGATATAATGATGCTTTTCAGGCATTGGTCCTGATTGACCACCCTCCTCTCATCAGGAGTCCATTATGCTTCAGGTTTAAGCAAACCTTGAGCAGTCTTAAGGACAAAGGGACCTTCATTGATGCATGTGATGTAGTATGGTTCCATACCAGTCAAGTAGCAAAGCATACGCTTTTTCCACTTGCTAAATTTACCAGCTTCTAGTTTAGGAGCTACAGCCGAATAGCCACCTCCTTTTTTATCAACTAGATGGGGTACATCGCTATCAGCCATGGTGGGATCTTGATTTTAAAAACTTTGAGCACTCTTTTGTTTGAAAAAGTTTTGAGAAGTTTTACAAATCATAGGCTTTGATACCACTTGTTGGACCCGTTTACTTGGTTAAAGTTAACTACAAAGTTAATCTAACCAAGTTCCATGATGTAGCGAAGTATTGATTAATTATCAAAAGTAAATAAACGTAAAAGATAAGACACAAAGTTTTTCAACGTTTAATTCTTTATTAGAAATTAATCAAAAGAATCATACTCAAGTGTTTGCAGAACAACACTTGGGATTGAAATGACAAGTATGGTATACTCCTCACTAAACTCAAACTAAGTTTGAGTGACAACTAAGATCCAGCTGAGCTATCTCAGGGATTGTGTTGTTCTTTGGAGAAAGTAAAGATTTGGTTTGTGAATGTCTAAGCATTAAGTGCACAAACGTAATCTTTACCTCTCCCACTTATTCTCTATTTATACACAAGGTGATTCTAACAGATACCTAATAGACAAAGACTACAAGACAAGTTACATCAACCTATATTGGACAAAATACATAGGTATTTTGTCCCTGTTACAAATGACTATAAGTAGTAAAGCGCACGGATGCTTTCTGGTCTTCAGTGTTGACACATGTCTTGGTTTTATACTCTTTCAGGGAAAGTTGACCTTTTCTTGATAAGGACCTTCTCTTATCCATTCAAACTTATCCCGCCTAATCCCGCCTTTACTTCAGTTAATGTATCTTCAGTATTTGTTCACTCAGTGTTCTTAGTTGGTGAGGAGTCATGGGATGTCATCCCTAACTGAGTCCATCATCTTCTTCTTTGGCTCAGGTATCATTCACTGAGAACCGCCCCACTGAATGGTGAACCTTTCTTCCTAGATTCCCCCTGAGCAACTTGAGGATGACTCACTGAACAACTATGCATTCAGTGACTTGCTTAGTGTTCTCGGTTATCAAACACTTAGGATATTTTATGTTCAAATCCTGGGTTAAGGAGTTTGGGTTTTAACAGACTCAACATAAGCCATTAATCACTTGTGTGTGAGAGCAAATATTGTGAATAGGCCTATTGGGATTGACGAATCCCATTTGTGTTAACCGGGTAAGCAAACAAACGCACTATATTTGAGATTTCTAGGTAAAATGGCAAATTACCTACTAGGGCCAGTGTTTCAATTATTAAATCAATTACTGTTGATACTCTGTTAACGCTTCGGTGTCATGAGCTTAGTGCAATAATAACTGCTTTCGAATTATGGGTGTATAACAACGTAACCCACTGTCTATTAAACTTTAAATCTGGTGATTAACTGCTTTATTATTAAACCTATGAATTCACTGAATCTTTGTGTTGACTTTTTAACATGTTTATCTCAGGTGTTTGATCCTTATTGCTGCATAACTTATTTTTGGATGCGCTTGGCATTGGCACGGTCATAGACTACTACGATAAATATTTGGGACCACATTATTCTTTTATGGGCCTTTATTTCCGCATTACCTTGAATGATGTAAAACAATATACTTTTGATTTTGAAATTTCTTCTAAACGGATAAGGTAAATCCGTTCTCTTTACTTTGTGTTGTGATATCAATTTAGTAGCACCCCAGTGACATTATCTTCCGCTGCGACCCATTTTTGGGGTGTTACAATTTCCCATGCCTGTTGTCAAAATCTAGCCTCGTTGGGCTTGTAGTTGCGTCAAGTTTAGAGTGTATGGTCCTTAGTCAGCTAGGCTGAAGGCCCTATACGATATCGCTACTCATTACCCCAATCAAAGCCCTAAGAACAATTTCTAACTTAAATGCAAAATCAAGAAAACTAAACTTAATAACATTGATACAAAATAAAATGCACGAACAAAGAACAAAAACCCTAACCCCTCGACTAAATCTTTTAGCTAACTATAAAGACATAGCAAGCATAATCAAGCATTCTACTCATCGTTTCGACCGAAACTCCTAAAACAATTTAAGCTTTTACCAACTAAATCAACAAACCCTAAATAAAAAAAATCATAAAACAGATTTACTATAACACCCCCAAAATTTTACAACGCAGCGGAATACCAATTTGGGTGTCACTTCATAGTTAATAAAAACAAGTTACATAAAACGACCTCAAAAGAGACGTTTAATAAAATGTCACATTCGATTTGATAAATCAGAGTACAAAGGTCCCAACAATTTCTTTTTTTTTTAAAACTTAAGTTACAAGAATTTAAAACATGACACATATGTGTATTTTAAAGATAAAAAGTTATCGAATGTGTAGAAAATAAGTCTTCCAATATTTGATATCCACGCGACTCCGATTGCTCCCAATGCTCAGCTAGCAAATAATACCTGAGAAATACATGCTAAAAAGTCAACATAAAGTTGAGTGAATTCATAGAGTTTAATAAGTAAAGAGTGAATACAAGATAATTCAGTTTAAAAGAAGTTTAAAAGAAGTTGGGCTACGTTGTTATACGCCCATAATTCAGTTGACATGTAACAAATACAAGTCGGGAAATAAGATTTATAGCATTGAGAATTATGAAACCGAAACCTTAACCATGATTTTGTGCCCCGAGGTAAAAATTGCCAGTTTACTCCAAACTCTCAAGATTATGTGACCGTACCCAGTCAAAGCCGGCTAAGCCTAATATGCATATCCATAATAATAGCGTTTCCAACGGAATTAACGGTTTCATGGTGGGGACTTAATTGGCAAGAAGCATTCAATCACTATAATCATATAATCGGGTCCAGCATACCAAAAATTACTTGTATTCAGTTTGTAAAACTAGCATGTATCCCCCTCGCGAGGTTTATAAAACATTTAAGTAAGTAAAAGCGAGGCTATGAACTCACCTAGAGCAAAGAAAATAGCAAGGAACAAGCAAGTGCAGGAATAGCCGCGAAAGCTCTACGATGAACCTAAATAATATACGTTGTCTTAGTTTATGAAAATAGATATTGATGTACTTTTGATTATATAGATTATGATCTTACTTAAGCTTGGTACAATACTCCTAGACACATCACAAGGTTTTAGTTACTTACTTACAAATTATCCAAAAGTATGCCTTGTATGTTATATAAGTATGAAACTTATATTTACCCTAGGTTCAATTATGATGTAAAGGTTCAAATTAACTCTAAGGTTCAAATTAGTTCATGGGTCAAGTTTTTGGTCAAAAAGGTCACATTAGACCTAAGGGTTCAAAATATACTAGGTGGTTCAAAATTGTTTTAAAAGGTCCAATCCTTAAAGTGTATAACACTTATATACTTTTTATAACTAGTGCTGATGGAATTTTTATTAATTTGCCTATGTTTAGAAAATCGCCATTTGCAAACCGTAAGTCCTCAAGTCTCGTTCTTTATATCCCCGGAAAGGTCTATTTCTGTACTAACGAGATTTGTGGGTCCCACTTGGCCAAAAATTACATAACCTTAGTAAAACAGTCCATTTACCCAAACTATCAATCCATTCAGCTTTCAAATTTTCAATGGTCTCACGAAAAGTGCGATATCTAGAGTTTTACTAACCCGATTTATTCCCCGTTTTCGGACACGTTTAAGTTAAGATGTCCTCTAAAACTTTTATTCTTTGAGTAACAGAGGGTTCAATACAAAAAAAATGACTTTTTCACGTTTTAAATCTGTTACTCAGATTGTGACTAGTTTCACCAAAATAATTTTAGTTTAATCATCGTAAGGAGTTATTCGACGAAATACCCGTCAAAATGACCACAAGACATAGGGCTACAACTACATATTTTTAGTTTATGTCCATTGTCTACTGATTAGATCAGTTTAATACTTTTGTACACGGATCAAAAATAATACAATTTCATGTTTAGCCTTTCTTTTGTTTTGAGGTTTTCTAACTTAAGTACCAAGCTTAACTAAGCATTATAACTTATATAATGTTCAAATACATCAAGATAGTGAATAAATGAAAGTATAAAAAGATGAAAAATAATACTTGAAGCTTACAAGTGAAATGATGAGGTTTAAGGTAACAAGGTTCCTAATACTTCCTAGTTTTTATTTCAAAACTAGAGCAAGAAGTAAACTAGGGTTGATATACTTGATAAAAATCTTGATCTCCTCCCTATTGTTGTTGTGTTTGCCGTCCACCACAAAAGAGAGAAAGAAAAAAAATATAGGGCTAGTTGTAATGTAAAAAAAATGAACTCAATATTCTAGTTGTTGATATATAATATTTATTAGACAACCAAGTACTAACAACAATAATTGAGATAGGAAATTGTCAATGTTGTAAGTTGATTTGCATGGGGGGGCGTGGGTTTTGGTGAGTTGGGTGTGGGAGTGTAAGAGTTTAGGTAGCTAGTGTAGTTATTATTAGTTTTAGGGAGTACCGGGTACCGAGTTTGCTAGAAATAAAATTTAACGGTACTAACTAAAGTGTAAAACTTGTGAAAATATTAAAACTAGTTTTCATGATGAATTTTTGAAATATAAATGAGTGATGAGATTATCGGAGTATTTATTTGAGTTTAAAACGTGAAATACGAGTTTAAACCGCGCGATAAAAATAAAATGAGTAAAAATGAAAAGTGGAAGTAAAAATGAAATAAAATGGATTGTGACTTAAAAATAGGATTGAAATAAAACAATGGTGCATAGAAAACGTAGACTGAGCATAGTCTAGTCGCGATAGAATTTATTTAAACGTACGCGGATATCTTCCGACTAAGTAAATAAATTAAAATAGATTATTTAAATAATAAACCATTAAAATAATTGATATGAAATTTTTAGAAATGTCACATTTACCTACATCCCATTGTGTGTGCCTGATTTTTGAATAAAAACCCAAACCAAACAAAAGAAAAATCAGATCTGGTTTTTGTATAAAAACATCTAAAACCGATAATGGAAAATAGGTGTACAACATGCAGCGAACCCTGAAATTAGGTGGCAAATAAGTGTAAAACCTACTAACCTTATTTTAATCCCTCTAAGCCGATGGCTCGCCTCGGCATGTGAACAATGCCGGATCGAGCCGTGGCTCCACAATGCACCCAAGTCGTCTCACTCCCTCGAGCTGACCTCTCAATCGGCGGCTTCAGAATAGTGTCGGCTCCAAGTTCCACTTCAATGAATGTTTATATACTATAATACCTGGTCGACCTTAAATTTTGTAAGTTGTTCAATATTATGCGTGTATGCTTCCTCTGTTTCAGAATAAATTACTATATTTCACATTTGATTGAAATCATACCAACCATTAGACTTTGATGTTTTGATGTTAAAATCTTCATAAAAATAATTTAACGAAATACTAAATGACATAAACAGGGGTGGAGCTACTTGCTAAGAGCACGAGGTATGATAACTTAAGTTATCACTTAACATCGCGCTACGTCAGCTTTAACATTTCAACATTAACACAAAAAAACACCTCTTATCATAACACCACCATAACACCACATTTTGGGCCCACTTTTATTTTAAAACTTATAAATTACAATTTAAACCCTTTAACTAATTTTTCATTCATAACATCACCTCATAAATAATAATTCATTCATTAAAGTCGATTACAAATAAAAACATACAAAAATAAAAACATACAGAAATTTAGAAACATGCGGAAATTTAAAAACATACGAATTACAAATACTTATTCATCTTGTTCTTGCTCTTGTTCTTGTTGTCGTTGAAGATGTTTTTCCAAACATGCTCTATAATGACTTGTTGGAGACTAGTATGCATTTCTCTCTCACGTATTACTTTTGCCTTTCGACGATGGACATCACATTTCTCGACCCACCTTTCTTGCCTCATATGTGGTACCAGATTCACCCACGTTTCACTATACTCATGATGACATCAAATAAGTACATTTTATTAGCAGCATTTATGGTATTTAATTGACTTGTTTTATATTATTTTGTATGAGAATTGGTGCCTTTATGTTTACATTAGTGATTCTCAGGTAAAAACAAACAATAGGTGAAAGTTAATGATATTGGACGAATTATGGAGCTAAATGATCAAGATTTGAAAAGTCTACTGAAATTCAAGAGATGCGTCGTACCTCTCTCAACAAATACGTCGTAATATCACACTTTGATGAATTCGAAGACCATTGCTTGACTTTGAACAATGCGCCGCATCCAATTATAACATGCGCCGCATATGACTTTGGTCAACAAAGAATAATCAACTTGATCTACTCAAAAATACGCCGCATCTCATTTACAACATGCGGCGTATCAGCTAAAGACTTCACCAGATATTATCCAAGACGTTAAAGAACATGCGCCGCATAGAGAAACAAGTTACGCCGCATCTAAAGGCGGTGTACGAATATTCCAGAATTTAATAATCTTGGACCCCATGCAAAGTTAAGTAGATGCCCCACATCTGTCATCAACATGCGCCGCATCGACCCCTCAGGCAGAACCTATAAATACCCCAAGACGGATACGAGTTTTGTGTACAGAAAACCCTAAGGAGACGAATTCAGTCGAAGAAGCATCACAAGACACGCCCCAAACAAATATCTTAGAGCCGTAAGAAGGTCCTGCATGTATCTAATTCATTAAGTAGTTTTGTTTATTGTATTAGTAAGCTTTAATCCATCAGGATTGATGGGCTTGTGGCCACCATACTACTCCTCTTAAAATTGCTTTCCCATCGGTTAAAGTTTATATGATTGATGTTTTTGGGGAATTATATTTGTGCTTTGATAACCTCTGTGTTAGTTGAGTCTTCTGGCTACCATACCTGTTCCTCGCCTACTTATCTAGTGTCTAGAAGGTGGGATAAACATAAGTAATCATTAAGGGTTTACTCGCCGATATATAGGATCCAACGAGACAGATTAGATTACGATACTCATCATATAAAACTAGCAATATAACAAGTGACAAGCTACTTAACTATAAGGACAGGTCTTCTTACGTGTTTCTATTATCTATTTGTGTACGTGATTGCTATTTGATGATTCGTTCTCATTAGTTTTACTTTTTATTTACTAAATCTGTGCCAGCCTCTGAGGCTGAACCCCTTTTTATTAGATTAGGATTGTAAAGCTAACTTAAATATTAAAATACTGATTAAATCAACTAGATATTACGTTTCATTCTTAGTGTTCGACACTCTACTTACCATTATATGCATATTGATCGGGTACACTGCTTGTTAAGTGTGTTTGTTAGTAATAAGTCGGATAAATATAAATGTAAAACTTGATAAGGCTTAAACACCCTATGCTACACTGACATATCACACACATCAAGTTTTTGGCGCCGCTGCCGGGAAATTAATTGTTAATATCTGTTTATTTGATTAGTAATTTTATTAGATTCTAACCACTAACTTTGTTGTATATTAGTATAGATTGCATTCATTGTATATTTTGCATATTTTATTTTTCTTGTTTGTTTGTTTGTTTGTTTGTTTGTTTGTATTTTCTGTAAGTTTTATTTTTATTTTTATTTTAATTTTTCGGTATTACTGCTCTCTGCTTTATTTTGCTGATCTAAACGATGCGACGCATCTTATTTATCAGATACAGTGCATTGCGTTTTTTTAATTCTATATACAGCTTAAACTTAAAATTCGAAGTACGACACATCTATCCCCTTGATACGACGTATATGTTTCGACAGTTGCGGCGCAACTATTTATTTATTAAAAACAAATTTTCGAATTTACAAATTGAGATACGACTCATCTGTTTTCACAGATATGACACATCGTTTTTCTGAATAAAAGACTGATTTAATCTTTAACGTAATAAGATACGACGCATCCTAATTCTGGGATACGGCGCATCGACAGTAGATATCAGCAACTTTTTACTTCAACAATCGTTTCCTTACTAATTATCTTCTATCAGGGCAAATACTACTGATCTATTTACTTATTATAACAGGGAATATTATGGAAGATATCACTATGAACGAGTACTTGACTATGGAGAAAAAGGAGACGATGAGATGCATAAGTTCTCCGATTACGAAACTTTGGAAATTGGAGGACGATGATGACCGCGAAGTTTATGAAATTAACTTGAAAGAGTTTCCAGCATTATGTATGGACAATAATAATTCAGAAACTCCGGAAGATGCGTATTCAATTTTTAATGAAACCTATGACGCTATTAATTGCAATTCACCACCCTTTGAAGAATTGTTTGAATCAGTATCTCACACTTCTATGCATAATTTACTCTATCAAGACCATTGAAAGTAATGAAGAAGATTTTCTTGCGATTGATGCTGACCTATTTACTTGGGAAACCCCTCTTGAAATCCTATTTGCTGAGTTTAAACGTTTTGGAAGCATTGATGATAACTTATTCATTTATGACTTGTTTATGAGCTACACTAAAGATGAATTACTCTAGCTATGGCCTATGATAGAATCCAAAGGATTGGTCTGGACTACTATTGAAGAAAAAGAAGGTAAATTTCGAATTGAATACATGAGAAATAATGATGTGATGCATAACAAGAAAAATTTCGAGACTTCAAAATATTCTTATATGCCTTATGAAGAACAATTCTATGGATTAGACATCGATGAACTTGAGGAAGAGAGGATATATGCTGAGGCTGAAATCTTGCTCAATAAAAGGTTGGTGAGATTGATTGGTATTTCTTTGGGGGATTGGTTGAAGCTTAAATACATTGATCCGAAGTATGCTCCAAAACATGAAGTTATTAACATAATAACGACATGGTTGTCACGAAGCTTTAAAAAACAATTTGATGAATTTATGGAAATTAGAAAAAGGAGGGTAGTTGACATGAGCTTTGATGTCAAGTACGACCCTAACAATAATAATATCTCAGAATGGTTAGATAGTAAATTCAACAACCATAAAACCATGGATCGTGCCACTAAGAATGTGCTTTGGGTATATTGGATGAGAGGAGAAGATGCAGAAACAGAAACGGAAAATGAATCATTATGTGATGATTCAACTTTAACAGATAATATGGAAGAATTGTTTAGTATTGACATTGATGTGTTTGACTATGAAACCATTATGTAAACAATTCAAGGAATTCAATTATCTTCTTCAAATCGATACCAATATATTCATGGACGACGAGTATTTAAGGAATACATGGTATTATGAGTGGAACGATCAGGTACCATGGGTGGAAAATGAGCTTTGGCGTGATTTTGAGACTTGGGACCAATTACCTGACATTATGATCGATACATGTCAACCATTTCGATTCAAAGATGGATAGGCTGAGTGGCCGACTTGCAATTGGAAAACTGAGAATCAATGTAACAGAGGAAATCTTTCTTGACTATATAGCACCGGATATTGGACTTACTGTGAAAGCTTAAATTGGTATGAATAGCTTGAAGATGGGGACTTGAAAACTCATGCTCTTATGGCAAGAGCTTATCTTATCAATCAATTTGAAGAAAATGATAATGAAGAAATCAAGTTTCGCCACTGGGTTACAGATGCATGATTTCTGACCAGGTTTTAATATTTATAAATTTTCATTTTCCTTTGGTCTACCTTAATGCACTAACGGAGAGTGTATCCGGTCGTGTGTAGATTAGTAACTGGTAAAACCGAGGTTGTCCCAAGAACGGTTGATTTCTAGTTGCTTTAATTAAAACGATTGTCACAATATAAAGGTTTTAATAAAATGATCAAATAAATGAAATTAAGTAATTGTTCTACGTGATCAAATGGGATGGTTCTAAGGCAAAAAACTAATGGAGATGATAATTGAAATGGTTTAATTCTCAAATTAAGCCTTCTATCATTACAAGTGGGGCAGACATAAATCACTAAGAATTGGCTGAATTGCAGGGTAAGGTCATCCTAGTCTATCTTCCCTTCCTATCGCCTCAGGAACCACGGGCACTACCCCATGCTAGTAAGCCGAGGTTAGATATTTGGTTGAATCATTAAGTGCCACTACATGCTAGATCATATTCGGTAGAGATCCAGCCTTTCGGAATCTTAGATCTCTCTAACTTCTTAAGTACCTCCACTTGTAAGGTGGTCCTATGGTCAATTCTCACACAAGGCAGTATGGTCAGTTGTCATCCCTCCCTTTTCCTCGCAATCTGTCAGGCTAGTGTCCTATGGTCAATTCTTCTAGCCTACTAAATGGATTAAGGTATCAAGTCAACCACATAAAGCGTAACATATACAAACAAGCTTATAACACTATCGAAACTAGGTCACATGAATGGACTAAGCATGCACAGACTAATAGCAATAATTGAAAGCATAATAAAAAGAATAAACACCAAAACAATTAATCATCTAATATAATTAATTAATTAATTGACTAGATAAATTAATTAATTAAAAGCCAAGAAACAATTAAATAAAACACAATAGACAACGAAGCATCGATAATCAAACAGGATCAAAATTATAGTCATTAATTATGAAACTGAAATAAAGATTGAGTATCAAGATAAGTTACAAATCGTGCCAAATAAATGCTCAAGGGTTTGCCCCTTAATTCGAACCAACTGCTGCGCCTACTCTTCCTTAATTTATTACAGCAACAGTAGCCTAGGAATAAAATAAAACCTAGTACCCAAATTGATCATTTACAATGAACCGTACTTTCCATATTTACAATAAGAAATTTTTCACTTATTTCTTCATCTTTCGCCAGGTTGCATAATTGGTCCTTGTACTCCATTTTAGAGGTAAAACGTATATATTCTTGACAATTTCAGCCCCTGGACCTTAATATCTCAGCGTCCGTATCACTAACTACGACGTAACTGTGTCACTTAGTTACGCCGTACTTTTCCTTCGCGCCCATGTAATTAATTACGACGTAACTAATTAGTCATGTTACGCCGTAACTCTTCGTCCATCAATACTTATCCACTCCGTAAATATCTCTATGGCGTAATCTGATTACTAACTACGCCGTAGCCTTCATAATTATATATTACGGCGTAACTTCGATCAATAGTTAGGTCGTAAACTCTTCAATCTCATAAATTCTTCTCAGTGTCATAACTATGCCATAACCTCATGTTATGGTTACGGCGTAACCTTCATAATACTTAGATGCTTGGCCTCGATAAGGTAGGTACGGCGTAGTCCAAAGTACAACTTACGCCGTAACTTGTCTTCAGAATATATTTTGCACTCAATTGGTGATCACTCAACTGCTCAGTCATGGCGAGTATTCTATCATAGGCTTGGCAAAGATACTAATCTCCACCACTAGAGTCTATAGATGCAGCTATTCCAAAGGGCAAATGGGTTGACACACAGGCTTATGGGGTTATACCGTCATTACTAACATACTATGGCAAAGGCGACAAAGAACATTGATACATGACCAGAACGCTGGCCAATCCACCAATGCCTGCTCGACAATCACCTAAGCATGATTCATGACTAAAGGGTAGGATAAGACATGGGAAACATTTAATGGGTGTAAACAAAAAGACACAAAACAAATTGTTTCCTAAGTCCACAATCGCCCTGTCACTAGTCGCATTCAATCCCATAGCAAAAACCGAGGGTCATGAGTTAAGGGGTCTATCATCAATACACGAGTTAATGCATATAAAATGTAGTGTAGTGCCTCACAATCTCCATAAACTAGGCAAAAAGATGCATCAACTCGGCCTTCATCATCAATGGAAAAAAATTTATGTGCTTAAAAATTTAAAATTTGGGTGAAATTTGCACATATTCTCTCCAAAAACCATATAATCTCTCATTTCTATCTCACATCCCCCCACTTGAGATGTACAATGCCCTCATTGTACAAATAATGACTTAAACTTGGAAGGTGAGATAGAAATGTATGGGTTTATAATTTTATCCGTTAAAATACATCAAAATGGATATGTAAGAATTGCGCCAGTTGAACAAGGTGAGAATTACTTACTACTACACTGACACAACTAATAAACAAACCCTTGCTTGCATGCTCTTTATTTTTCTTTTATTCTATTTTTTCTTTTATTTTTTTTGATGCAAGACAAGGTATACAATAATACAGACATATAAGGTATCCCCCCACTTGAGATCAACTATCTTCTGAACCCGATCTTCTTCCAAATTCCCTTTAATCAAAACCCGCGACTTCCACCAGTGAACCAAAATTAACCAACAACGCCCGGACCATGGACTATAAGAAACTCCAGGTTAGGCTAGGCGATAGGTGTAACGAAACAAATATAGGGTGAACAAAATGAAAAGAATGGCTCTGAAGGGTGTATCTAAGGGTATCTTGCACTAAAGATGAGTGCAACAATAGGGGTTCACAGGGGGATTGACTAGTCGATGTGAAAAGTCAATATACACAATACATAATTTTTGGGCTATTTAGGTTTATCCTAAAAATTGCCTTAATTCCTAGCTGCACCAATTACACCAAGTTTCCTTAGTGCAATGCTCATTATAATGGTCTCGAAAAGATATACAAGGCCAAGTTCTAAAGTATACTACAGCCACCGACACACTCATTTTTAGTGATATTATGTATAAGGGGGAAACGGAAAGGCTTATCCTCACACAAAGGAAATATAGGGTAGGTGTGCTCAGTCTAGATTAATCTAGTTAAGTAATGAAAAACATGTCAAAATTTTATTAGTGAAACACTTTTGATTAAAAACTAGAAAAGTAAAATCAAGTAAAATCATGTGGGTGTTTATTTCTAATCCCTTCCCCCCACTTGGGTCATACTTAAGCATATAAATGAAAAATAATAAGGGTTAGAAATGGAACGGACTCCCCTGGATTTGCTCGGTATGATCAATACGTGTGTCCGTAAACATGCTTATAGCATGTATTCCTCGAGCAACATCCAACTCCATCATCGATTCTTCATCACCACCATCTTGATATTCAACTAGATTGGAAAGAAAGTGTTTTCTTGTAGATATGCATCACATCATATCATCCTCAAACCTGTGAGCTAGCAAGAAAACTAATACCAACAAAGCATAAATCCGGATAAAAGCAAAAATAGCACGAAATGTACAAAACAAAATAAAACCTAACTCACTTTCGTAGGAATCACGGTTGCATTTAACGTATGCAACAAGCCTTTTAAACCACTCGGTGTCCCGAGTGTACGAGTGAAGTCTCGTGAGGATTTACAGGGAACACACCCACAAAGTTCATGTAACTACTAATACACGGTTATAGTATGAAAAGATTTGAAAAACAATGTTTGCATACAGGAGGAAGTTACGGCGTAACTTCTATCACTGGGTTACGCCGTAAAAGAGTTAACCTATCATTCTTCTGTATTCTCGGGAAGGTTACGGCATAACTTCTATTACTGGGTTACGCCATAGACAACTTCTACTAATCAATCCCAGATTGGATTCACCTCCAATGTTCAACAGGAACCTTCACTCGACCTCCTTTGTTGTAGAAACCTGCAAAACGTTATGAAAAACAATCCAAACCAAACCAAAAATCCTAAAAACTAACAAAAAATGTTCAAAAATTCTAAAGAACAATAGAATCAAAAACTAAATTTAAGGATAGGGACGGGTAGTCTCCCGACGAGCACTTTTCTTTAATCTCCCGAGTCTTTAAGTAAGACTCCTGCTCCCATCATCAACAAAAGCTATCAATTGGACCTCTCCAATCATGTCCATTGCTTTCAACTTCACGGATAGCTATCCTCTATCTCACCTTGTTCTTTCTTGATCACTCCTGCACACAATTACAACCTAGTGCATTAAATGTGTAAAAATAATAAACATGAGCAACAACCGAGATATAATATTCAATTTTTAATAAATTTCAGATAGGCTTACGGTGTAGTCCCATTACTAACTACGTCGTAACTAGGCCCATGAAGAGGTTACGCCATAACAACCATCACCATGTTACGCCGTAGGTCCTATCAGAGGTCAAAAAAAAATTTAATAATAAGAACAAGTTATGGCGTAACCATTGTCACTAGATTACGCCGTACGTCAAGACAAAGGAAAATAAACATAGAATTTCAATCAAACAACCAAAAATACGAAGACCGTTCCCCGGCAGCAGCGCCAAAAACTTGATGCAGGATTTCTGACCAGGTTTTAATATTTATAAATTCTCGTTTACCTATGGTCTTGATGAGGCGAAAAATGAACCGTTTTTAGGGAGTCATTTTAGCCTGGATTCGAATTTATTTGATCAAATATTGCCCTAAATCCTTCCTTTTGTTATTTTAGGTACTTTTGGAGTGAAATCTGGAAAAGGAAGCATTTTGGACGTTTTTGGAGCATAAAAGTGAAGAAAACGGCAAAGTCTTAATTTTCCTTGCTAGGAATAGTACCTGACGGCGTCAAGAGTAATACAAGAGGAGGAAGTGGATGATACACATGATGGTCCAGAAAGTTTGTACTAAGGACATGACGGCGTCACCCAAGGCCGTCATGGTCCATATATTAGTGACGGCCCAGAACCAAATTACACATGACGGCGTCAAAACTGGATCTAGGCAATCTGATTTCATTATGGGCAGCGAGTTGACGGCGTCACGGATTTCTTCATGATGCCGTCACCCTGTATAATCTATATATAGTTTCCAATTTTCATTCATTAGTGTGCAACTTTGAGGGAAAAACCCTAGGTTCGAATTTTTACAGCTTTTTCAAGGGTTTCATCCCTTTGAACTTTTCATGTCAATTTGAGATAAGTACTCTTTCAATTCAATCAATATGTCTATGTCTTGCTTGAATATATCTTACACTATCTTCAATTTAACATGCTCGGCTAGATCTCTTTTGTGTTTGCTTAGATGTAGTGAAACCTAGATGTTAATTATGGATTGTTTGTTTATAGTTGTTACGGATGATTGTATTCGATGTTAGGCTTAAGAAAACTGGCAGACTTCCATTGGTAACCTGCTTGAACGTCTTAAGAAACATGATCAGAGGTGTACTATGATTTTTGGTTGTATTTAATGCGTAGGAGAATTCTAATGATCCCATGTTAGGAGCTTCTAACGGCTCGACATAGGAGTGAAGTAGGATCCTATAGAGTTAGGGAATATTGTACACGGCCCTACGACTAGTATTAAGGAATACGACCCGCCATCCATGCAATTGTAACAAACTATCAACCCATAAAAGATATCTAGGGAGTAATGAAACCTAAGTAAACACAACTTTCCCTATCATTGTTTACACCACATTAGTAATTAGATTCATTTTCATTTTTGTTATTTAATTTTAATTGCATTTGCAGTAAATTGGGTTAGATGGCTAGCAACTAATTCCGACCACTCTTTCAAAAACCCGAGATTTTAATTGCTTTCATAAAATATAAAAATACAAAAAGAATCATCCCTCACCTCTAGACCTAGTGTTTAGGCTTTCTAATCCTAGCGACACTATTCCTGATTTGAACGATCAATCCCCCGGTACTTGTCACTATACTATACTACAACGATCAGGTTGCCTGGTGGGGGTTGTAAGCTTCACGAGATCCCTCGAGAGGTAAAGCCTGGTGCGATTTCCACATATCAAGTTTTTGGCGCCGCTGCCGGGGAAATAGTTATTGTCTAGGTTAGGATTTTTTTTTTTGTAGGAAGAGTGAAAGGATTGCATGTATTTGTAGGAAACTTCACTTATGTTACCGACTTTGTGATAGTGGAGGATACTCGTTCGGTAATAGATGATTGCCTAAGTCAAGTAGTGTTCGGAAAACCATTTGTTGAGGCCTCTAAGATGAGTTATGACCTGACCCTCAGGATAGTTAGAACAAGGATTGAGAATGATGACCCATTTAATAAGCAATTTCCTTGTAAAATTGGATTTAGGAGCTTTGATGCCTACCTTAACTCATCTCTACCAATGAACATAATCTCGCATAGTGAATACAATAAAATCATGGTAGATGAGTTAGAATACAAAGGAGATAATATTATTGCTAGGGCAATGTCATTGCATGTGTTTGTAGGAAGCTTTGTTTATCTTGTTGAGTTCATGATTATGGAGAATCTAGGAGAATTTATCGATAGTAAGTTAACCCAAGTTGTGTTTAGGAAACCCTTCAAAAGGTTAATCAACCTTGATGAAAAACTTATGGAAGGGTTAATTACATTCTCGTATGGGGATGAGGATTTTGTTTACCAAATGCCCCGTGCACACCCTAGGTTCAAGGATTTTTCCATGGAGAAATGTAGTAGTTATCCGCCCCTAGAAATGCTAAGTGAGAATGATAAAAGAAAATGTCTTAAATATCCTCATGAAAAGAATAAAAGGTATTATTGCGGATGCTTAGAGTTAAGTGATGACTATAAGAAAGATGAGGTGACTATTAGATGGCTCACCCTAGGGTATGTGAGCATAAGCGACACACGATAGCCCATAGCCTTGAGTCTAGCTACAAGACTCGTAAATAAAGAAAAGCGCTTCTTGGGAGGCAACCCATGTTTTGTGTGATTTTTATTTGTTTGATTGTTATTTGTTTCCGTATGCATGCTTTATTTTTATTGTTGGTAGATCATGTTTCAAACTAAATAACGAAAATGCTTTATTTTGTTGTTTAACTTCGTCTTAACTTCATATAAAGGTATTTTGCAAAAGCTAAGTGTAAGGGGAAACCCCAAATTTATTTTTAAGAACGAAATTGATCATGATTCTCCATAATATTAAATGGACATGTGTATTAGTACTTGTTAGAGTCAAATGCTTGTATCGAGTCATAATGATGTTTTACAGGATTTTCCAGGAAGTAGGACATAAGTTTTCCAGAAATTTTCCGGAAACTTAACGAAAAGATTTCTGCAGGTCACTTCTGACGGCGTCAGGAGTTAACTCCTGACGGCGTCATGTGTAAAATCCTGGAAATTTGCGAGTTTTGTTTTTCTAACAGAGTCTTAAAGTTTTTGTTAATTCTTTGGTTTTATAAACTCTAGGAAATCTGCAAACATTCATTCCACAAGCATTATATCTTAATTTGTTTTCTAGGACTTGTTAGTATATATAGATTGCCGCCGATTTTACGCGAGGTTGCCTTGTTTGTTTTCTCAGGTTTAACAGGTTATGTATGACAAGAAGATGATTTATTTTTCTAGAAGGGAAGCTTTGAATGTTCATTTTCTTGGAGGAAGATCTAACCTTGTTACCACACTATCCACACCGAACGAATCAGGGGAGTATTTGCTTTCATTCTTTTACCTATTTCACTTTTACATTCTTTAATTGAACATTGGGAACAATGTTCATCCTAAGTGTAAGGGGAGGGTAAATGATGATACCTTATAGGATACTATTGCACTTGAGTTTGTTTGTTTGATGGTAGGTGTGTAATAAAACTAAGAGAAATACTTGTTAGTGTAATCTTAGCGCCAAATTTAAATTTTTTTACAACATTTAGGAGTGAAACTTTAGCCTTAGCAAGCGTCTCATGGATAGGAGTTGTATGACTAGCACAAAAGCGTACTATTCAGAAAAATTTTCCACCCAAATATGTGAGGTTCGCCTTTAGATTTGATAGGAAAAGCATTCACTATTAGTGCTTATGAGTGTACCGGTAGCATTTAGATTCTAGAACTTGCGTTAGTGATGCATTCCGAGACCGCTAGTGAGACTACATTCGTGTAGTAGGATTTACTACATGATAAGAGGCATTAGGATCACCCTTGTGTTTAAACCCGTATCATAATTACCTGACCATTTAAGTCATATTACTTGGCTAGCAAAGTCAACTAATTTTTCCCACACCTTAGCGTTGTACTCATTTTTAGTACACGAAACCCCTAGTACACCCCTCCGAGCCTATCTTTTCGTTTCTAACTTTAAGCATCTTACTTAAAGGAATAATTTGTTACAACCCACTTAAATGTACAACCAAATCACCTTAGCCTTCCGTGTATGCACTCATCTTTAGTGCATTATTGTTACATGTTAAACCCTTAGTTAATTATCTAATTGATTACATGGTTGCTAAGTCGAGTCATATGTTGTACATATTGTTTTGGGACGATTGGGACTCATGGGTAAAGTACTTGTGTTATGGAGTAATGGGGAAGAACATCATATATTACCCCCATATGTGCGTTAATCTTAAAAGTACTCCAAGTGTTTTGATTATCTTAATTCGAGTCATTAGATTAGTTTATTGTAAAGTATGTAAAAATTCAAGTGTAAAGGGAATGTTCATTCCCTATGATGTATTATTTTGGATGGTAGGGTAAGAGTGTAAGCAAAAAAAAAAAAAAAAAAAAAAAAAATCGAAAAAATTAAGAAAAAAATATATATATAGAAAAAGAGAAAAGAGAAAAAAACA
The DNA here is from genome assembly GCA_030686995.1 of Artemisia argyi. Classification (NCBI taxonomy): domain Eukaryota; kingdom Viridiplantae; phylum Streptophyta; class Magnoliopsida; order Asterales; family Asteraceae; genus Artemisia; species Artemisia argyi. The sequence goes on along the minus strand of JARVZY010012398.1, from coordinate 52,421 downwards.
TACGGACTACCATCCCGTTTCATTCTATGTTTGTTTTATGGTTTTGTTATTTTTTATTTATTAGCTTAAGTCGAGTCTAGTCTTGGCTTAGCAACGCCATATTGTACATGTAATTAAACAAGATGATTAACTCGCCACCAGTAAATATTGCCTTTATCCAACAAAACCGTGTATTCCATATCCCTACACCTAACGTTATAACCCTTTAAAAGATCTCTTTGATAGTTTATCCTAGGTGTTTACGCCAAGTGGTAGAGGTTTTATCCTTTCCAAAGCCTATGGTAATCTATTTTGTTATGACAGTTAGTGAGAGATGTTTTCCATTTCCATATTGTGATATATACTTTATTACACCCGAGAGATGTGAGTATCTAAACACTATTTGTGAGGTGCTAGTGTATGACCTCCGTGCTAGTCTTTGGTCTTTAGTGGAACGATTATTTGTTGTAATTACTTTTATATTAGTGTTAAATGACCCATAACTTGTATTTTGATTAGATTAAAAGCGCATTTGCTTGAGGACAAGCAAATCTCAAGTGTAAGGGTATTTGATGAGGCGAAAAATGAACCGTTTTTAGGGGGTTATTTTAGCCCGGATTCGAATTTATTTGATCAAATATTGCCCTAAATCGTTCCTTTTGTCATTTAGGTACTTTTGGAGTGAAATCTGGAAAAGGAAGCATTTTGAACGTTTTTGGAGCATAAAAGTGAAGAAAACGGCAAAGTCTTAATTTTCCTTGCTTGGAACAGTACCTGATGGCGTCACATGCTTCTACATGACGGCGTCAAGAGTAATACAAGAGGAGGAAGTGGATGATACACATGACGATCCAGAAATTTTTGTACTACGGACATGATGGCGTCACCCAAGGCCGTCATGGTCCATATATTAGTGACGGCCCAGAACCAAATTACACATGACGGCATCAAAACTAGATCTAGGCAATCCGATTTCATTATGGTTGGCGAGTTGACGGCATCACATATTTCTTCATGACACCGTCACCCTGTGTAATCTATATATAGTTTTCCAATTTTCATTCATTAGTGTGCAACTTTGAGGGAAAAACCCTAGGTCCGAATTGCTTTTTCAAGGGTTTCATCCCTTTGAACTTTTCATGTCAATTTGAGATAAGTACTCTTTCAATTCAATCAATATGTCTATGTGTTGCTTGAATATATCTTACACTTGTCTTCAATTTAACATGCTCGGCTAGATCTCTTTTGTGTTTGCTTAGATGTAGTGAAACCTAGATGTTAATTATGGGTTGATTGTTTGTTTATAGTTGTTACGGATGATTGGATTCGATGTTAGGCTTAAGAAAACTGGCAGACTTCCATTGGTAACCTGCTTGAACGTCTTAAGAAACATGATCAGAGGTGTACTATGATTTTTGGTTGTATTTAATGCGTAGGAGAATTCTAATGATCCCATGTTAGGAGCTTCTAAGGGCTCGACATAGGAGTGAAGTAGGATCCTATAGAGTTAGGGAATATTGTACACGGCCCTACAACTAGTATTAAGGAATACGACCCGCCATCCATGCAATTGTAACAAACTATCAACCTGTAAAAGATATCTAGGGAGTAATGAAACCTAAGTAAACACAACTTTCCCTATCATTGTTTACACCACATTATTAATTAGATTCATTTTCATTTCTGTTATTTAATTTTAATTGCATTTGCAGTAAATTGGGTTAGTTGGCTAGCAACTAATTCCGCCCACTTTTCCAAAAACCCGAGATTTTAATTGCTTTCATAAAATATAAAAATACAAAAAGAATCATCCCTCACCTCTAGACATAGTTTTTAGGCTTTCTAATCCTAGCGACACTATTCCTGAGTTGAACGATCAATCCCCCGGTACTTGTCACTATACTATACTACAACGATCAGGTACACTGCCTGGTGGGGGTTGTAAGCTTCTCGAGATCCCTCGAGAGGTAAAGCCTGGTGCGATTCCCACGTATCAGGTCTACCTTAATGCACTAACGGACAGTGTATCCAGTCGTGTATAGATTAGTAACTGGTAAAACCGAGGCCGTCCAAAGAACGGTTGATTTCTAGTTGCTTTAATTAAAACTATTGTCACAATATAAAGGTTTTAATAAAATGATCAAATAAATGAAATTAAGTAATTGTTCTACGTGATCAAATGGGATGGTTCTAAGGCAAACAACTAATGACGATGATAATTGAAATGGTTTAATTCTCAAATTAAGCTTTCTATCACTACAAGTGGGGCGGACATAAATCACTAAGAATTGCAGGGTAAGGTCATCCTAGTCTATCTTCCCTTCCTATCGCCTCAGGAACCACAGGCACTACCCTATGCTAGTAATCCGAGGTTAGATATTTGGTTGAGTCATTAAGTGCCACTACATGCTAGATCATATTCGGTAGAGATCCAGCCTTTCGGAATCTTAGATCTCTCTAACTTCTTAAGTACCTCCACTTGTAAGGTGGTCCTATGGTCAATTCTCACACAAGGCAGTATGGTCAGTTGTCATCCCTCCCATTTCCTCGTAATCTGTCATGCTAGTGTCCTATGGTCAATTCTTCTAGCCTACTAAATGAATTGAGGTATCAAGTCAACCACATAAAGCGTAACAGATACAAACAAGCTTATAACACTACCGTAACTAGGTCACATGAATGGACTAAGCATGCACACACTAATAGCAATAATTGAAAGCATAATAAAAATAATAAACACCAAAACAATTAATCATATAATATAATTAATTAATTAATTGCCTAGATAAATTAACTAATTAAAAGCCAAGAAACAATTAAATAAAACACAATAGACAACAAAGCATCGATAATCAAACAGGATCAAAATTATAGTCATTAATTATGAAACTGAAATAAAGATTGAGTATCAAGATAAGTTACAAATCGTGCCAAATAAATGCTCCTGATCCGCTTAGTTGAATACCGGGGCGAAACCCCGAAGGGTTTGCCCCTTAATTCGATCCAACTGCTACACCTGCTCTTCCTTCATTTCTTACGGCAATAGTAGCCTAGGAATAAAATAAAACCTGGTACCCAAATTGATCATTTACAATGAACCGTACCATCCATATTTATAATAAGATATTTTTCACTTATTTCTTCATCTTTCGCCAGGTTGCATAATTGGTCCTTGTACTCCATTTTAGAGGTAAAACATATATATTCTTGACAATTTCAGCCTATGGACCTTAATATCTCAGCGTCCGTATCACTAACAACGACGTAACTGTGTCACTTAGTTACGTCGTAACCCTTTTCCTTCGCGCTCATGTAATTAATTACGGCGTAACTAATTAGTCATGTTACGCCGTAACTCTTCGTCCATCAATACTTATCCACTCCGTAAATATCTCTAGGGCGTAATCCGATTACTAACTACGCTGTAGCCTTCATAATTATATATTACGAAGTAATTTCGATCAATAGTTACATCGTAAACTCTTCAATCTCATAAATTCTTCTCAGTGTCATAACTACGCCGTAACTTCATGTCATGGTTACGGCGTAACCTTCATAATACTTAGATGCTTGGCCTTGATAAGGTAGATACGGCGTAGTCCAAAGTACAACTTACGCCGTAACTTGTCTTCAGAATTTATTTTGCACTCAATTGGCCTTTACTTGTATCTCTTCTGCTCCAACGACTCATTTATCCTGACATGTCATTATAAACAGATATAAATGAATTAAGTACAGTATTTATAACAAATGAGGCAATAAACACAGGAATTTGATATGCAAAATATCAGATTATTTGATGTTATCAGTTACGCAATGTTTCATAAATTTTAATAAACTTAAACATGAACTTATGATGCACTTAGAAGATTACTGGTGGAATCAACGCAACAAGGAAGCATCATTTGAAGACACATGGAAGTACCACGAACTTCAACACTCTGAGCATGGCGAATGTGAAGAACATGTTGAATGCGTTAATGATACAAAATAGGATCTGAACGTGAGTCTAACTTGAAGACTATGAAATAAAGAAAAGTGCTTACCGGGAGACAACCCGGATTTATTTTTACTTTTTTTGCTATCAAGTCTGTCAGACCTGTAGCAGATGTGGCGCATCTCCATTAATAGATGCGGCGTATCTACTGCACAGGTCATATATGTCTTTATTTTTATGCATTTTATTTTTTGAACTTTGAACTTTCTATCAGTTTAATTAATACGGCGCATCCCTGGTTAAGGATGCGACGTATCTAATCTTTCCGATCCGTACCAATTCCAGGCTCGATACGGCGCATCTTCCTCAATAAGATGCAGCGCATCGACTGACCTGATGATTTATACTTTTATTTTTATTTTTTTAATTTTCTAACCACTAATGAATTTCTTACAAGTTTCGACCTTCTTAAACTCAGGTGTATAATTGGTGGTAGTTATAGTTATAGCTCGCAAATGCATAATGGAGGATCAAACCGAGCAAATCTCAGGGAAGTTTTTCGTTCTAATTCTTTTTAATTTCCTTTGTTTTTAACTTTAATAAACAATGAGGACGTTGTTTAACTTAAGTGGGGGGGGGGGGGGGGATGGAGAATTAGAACTTTTACTTAACTCTTACTTGTCCTTATTTTTCAAGAATATGCTTTAATTTGCGCTTAATTTATCAAAATTAATTTTTTTAGCATGTTTTTGTTTAATCTAAGTTGCATAGCTGCACACAAGACTTTTTTTTTTAAATTGTGATTTCAAAATTCACAAATCTATGAGTGTGTCGGTTACTTGTAAACTTTATAACTTGACTTGTATACTATTCAAGACCACCATAATAAGTATTATTTTTATAATTGGAGTGACTTGTCTATATTGGTAAAATTCTAGGATTACACGAAAAACCTTTATATGTTTTGTGATATTAACTAACTACACTGGTTAGTTAACCCCCGTATAAACCCTTGTTTACTCTCATTATTAGAGTAAGATACCCCTAGAAAAACACGTAGAGCCATTCCTTTAGGATTTTTACACCTTGTTACTATGTTTCGTTACAACTTACACCTGAGCCTACCATGTAGATTTAAGTCCGTGGTTAGTTGCTTTGGCAAAGTGTGTTTCCTTGCGTTACCTGTGTTCGTGTGCGTAGATTCATTATCTTTGGTTAGGTCGGGAAATTGCACAATGCAATGGAGTGAAAGTACATATTGTATATTTTTAGTCAGTTTTTCGTGTGTTTACTACTTTCACTATTACATTATGTCTGAAAGTCTGAAAAGTAAGGAAAAATTATCCAAATTTATTGTGATGGTATTGTGGTGAAATTTTACACCTTTAGTTATATAAAAAATCGAAAAAATAAGAAAATAAAAAGAAAGAAGAAGTTGGTAGTTTATTTAAACCAACAATGTAAAGTTTTGTAATAAGTGGTTGATATCGCCACTGTTGTTGTACTATATTTATGGATTGAAAGGGAGTTGGACGTTATAGGAACGCCAACTAAGGATTGTTTATTCTTTGTCTAAGATTTTATTGAGTATAATTCGTGTCTACATAAAGCGTGAGTTACAAAACATAAAGCGTGAGTTACAAAAGAGTCAAAGCCTGAGTTATTCGATGATATGAGTCTTATTCATGGGATGGTAGGGAAGTATTCTAACCACACTTAGGACTTTAATCTATTTGTTTCTTGTTTTGTATTTTTTATTTTACACCAACTTTTATCCTAAATGTTATCCATACCCAACCGTATTATTATATTCGTTGTTAGTTTTCGAGCATCCAGATATGATGATGGCCAAGTAAGAATATTAAATGTATGAATAAGGTAGTGACCATCCGAGTATTAGATTAATTAGCTAATGCACCAGTGATCTGGTGTGTGAATTGGTGAGCATCCGAGTTTAAGGTTGATTAAATGATGCGCCAGCGATCTGGTGTGCAACTTGGTGACCATCCGTTATGAAAGTAACGCGCCAGCGATCCAAGGAACACATTAGTGACCATCCATCATTCTAAAGATCAAGGACTCGCGCCAGCGATCCATGAAGCATACTAGTGACCATCCGTTAATTGAAGTGTCGAGGACTCGCGCCAGCGATCTACTAAGTTTATGCAGGAAATGTTCAAGCAAAGCTAGGTTTATCCCATGAACCATAAACCCTTTTTACCGCTTTAGATTTTTTACTCCTTAGCTTTAGTGGGGGAGATGTGTATCCTTGTCAAGCTTATGATAGAATATTCGTCACGTCCGGATAGTTAAACGATTAGATTTTTTTATATTAATAATATATTTTGTTTCTAATTGATTAAGTGTTTGGCCATGCAATTATAATCAAACGAATAAGTGCTTAAATGTAAAAATATCCTATCAAGGATACATTTTCATTATGTTTATTCTAAAGGTTTACTTGAGGACAAGTAAAGTTCAAGTGGAGGGATATTTGATGACATCAAATAAGTACATTTTATTAGCATCATTTATCTTATTTAATTGACTTGTTTTATATTATTTTGTATGAGAATTGGTGCCTTTATGTTTACTTTAGTGATTCTCAGGTAAAAACAAGCAATAGGTGAAAGTTAATGATATTGGACAAATTATGGAGCTAAATGATCAAGAGTTGAAAAGTCTACCAAAATTCAAGAGATGTGCCGTATCTCTCTCAACAGATACGTCGCAACATCATACTTAGAATTCGAAGACCATTTCCTGACTTTGATGAATGCGCCGCATCCAATTATAACATGCGCCGCATATGAAACTTTGGTCAACGAAGAATAATCAACTTGATCTACTCTAAAATACGCCGCATCTCATTTACAACATGCGGCGTATCAGCTAAAGACTTCACAAGATACTATCCAAGACGTTAAAGAACATGCGCCGCATAGAGAAACAAGTTACGCCGCATCTAAAGGCGGTGTACGAATATTTCAGAATTTAATAATCTTGGACCCCACGCGAAATTTAGTAGATGCGCCGTCTATCATCACCATGCGCCGCATCGACCCCTTAGACAGAACCTATAAATACTCCAAGACAGATACGAGTTTTGTGTACAAAAAACCCTAAGGAGATGGATTTAGACGAAGAAGCATCACAAGACATGCCCCAAACAAAGATCTTAGAGCCGTAAGAAGGTCCTGCATGTATTTAATTCATTAAGTAGTTTTGTTTATTGTATTAGTAAGCTTTAATCCATCAGGATTGATGGGCTTGTGGCCACCATACTGCTCCCCTTAAAATTGCTTTCCCATCGGTTAAAGATTATATGATTGATGTTTTGGGGGAATTATATTTGTGCTTTGATAACCTCTGTGTTTAGTTGAGTCTTCTAGGCTACCATACATGTTCCTTGCCTACTTATTTAGTGTCTAGAAGGTAGGATAAACATAAGTAATCATTAAGCGTTTACTCGCCGATATATAAGATCCAACGAGACAGATTAGATTACGATACTCATCATATAAAACTAGCAATATAACAAGTGACAAGCTACTTAACTATAATGACAGGTCTTCTTACGTGTTTCTATTATCTATCTGTGTACGTGATTGCTATTCGCTGATTCGTTCTTATTAGTTTTACTTTTTATTTACTAAATCCGTGCCAGTCTCTCAGGCTGAACCCATTTTATTAGATTAGGATTGTAAAACTAACTTAGATATTAAAATACTGATTAAATTAACTAGATATTACGTTCCATTCTTAGTGTTCGACACTCTACTTACCACTATATGCATATTGATCGGGTACACTGCTTGTTAAGTGTGTGTGTTAATAATAAGTCAGCTAAATATAAATGTAAAACTTGAAAAGGCTTAAACACCCTATGCTACATTGACATATCACACGCATCAACTCACTTAGTGCAAACTTCTGATCTTTTAAAATCATGTTATGCAAAATAATGCAAGAATACATGATTCTACTTATTCTTGTAACTTCCATTTGACGTGCACTTTCTTGTTTTCTTTTAAAATAACCATGTTTATCGTAAGTTGCGACCGTGAATGATTTGACGAAAGTTGTCCACTATGGGTAAATTCCGCTAGCTAAGTGATATCCCTTTTCATGCATGGTTCCATTGACCACATATGTGCTACCGGGGTGACGTTAGGGATGAGCATTTCGACCCGAATCCCGGAACCGTACCGTTCCCGATATACGGTACGGTACAGGGACTACGAAATAAGGTGAAAAAAAAAACCGGGACCACTAATTCGGTATGGGACCGGTACCAAATCGGGAAATTCCCGAATAAAAACGGGAAAAACCCGATTTTCCGATACCGGTACCGAAACCGGTACCGGTATCCGAATCCCGTTCGGTACGGTACCGGTACCACTATTTATGCTCGGGAAAAATCGGTACCACTAATTCGGTACGGGATCGGTACGGGACCGGTACCGTGCTCATCTCTAGGCGACGTCATCAAGAATGTCATCGAATAACGGAGAGTTATATAAAACATTAATAGCGTTATCTGCCTACGCCACCCCAAAAAATGTATGCCAAATCCATAAATCTTGCGAAGCAACAACTTCAAGCATTATTGTTGGGTATTTTATCACCCCTACCATATTGCCCTTGCCAACCCACCGGACAAAAATTTCACTCCCAATGCATGCACTCAATGCTACCAAGCATTCCCGGAAAACCATGATAACGCTCATGTCTTTCATAAATATTTTGAATGTCGTCATAGGTTGGTTTTCTTAAATACTCCGGTATAAACAATTCAATAACGCACTTATTAAAATTATCAAGACAACCACATGAAGTATGCTCACCCATTTGCAAATATTCATCAAACGCATCGGATGCGGTGCCGTATGCCAATTGGCGATGACGGCTGTACACTTCATAATAACACTCATACTCATTCGACCCGTACAATTGGGTGCTTGGCTAAAGGATCGGAAGTATAAGATTCCATACCTTTGACTATTCTAGAAATAGCTTTCGTCTCATATGATATCTTCTTCAAAAAGTCACGTGCGGGTACTTACAACCTTGAATGAAATAGTCGTTCATCAAACGTACTTTGGAAACCTCACGTTCATGGTAAATTAGGTTATGGGTCAAGCAAGATCGAGCTGCTTCTTGCTCTAACTGTTGTTGATATTCATACGCGGCCATCATAAAGTACTAGAACGCTACCTGCGCAATGCGACGTCGGATACATGTGACTATATTTTGCGTTATTCGGTTACACATTTAGTTGTTTTTATGCTTCATAAGTAGAGATTGTTAAGCCAAATAATTTTAGTTTGAACAACCAACCTACTTCCTAACGAATTTCCTAACCAACCTGCTTCCTAACCAATTAATTTTAAAATCCTTCCATAATAAGCAAGTAAAAGTCTGAATTTTAAACCTTTCTAATTATAGAATAGTTCCAAATGCATTATATAGTAGTATAGATAAGTTAGTTTCGTCATCTACATCGGACCCAGTTGTTACGTTTTTCGTCAGTTTGATTCGGACCCATTGTGAAAGAACATTTTTTTTGTTAGAGAGGAAGTATATGAATTATAGTTTGAGTTATGGAAGTGTAAAAAAAAAAGTTGTGTATAAGTGGGTTTTTTTTTTTTTTTTTTTTTTTTTTTTGCACAAAACTAGCCGTTTGATTTAAGGGGCTAGTTGTGTAAATTTTTATTTATTTTTTATTTTTTATTTTTTATTTTTTTTTTTTTTTTGAATTTGAAATGAAACTAGCAAAATTAGTCATTTGGGGTTTAATTTTTTTGTCCGTTTCTTTCCCAACGCACGTTACCATGATAACGCCGGCCTCAATGCAACCTCTTAACGCTAGAGCACGGTGTGATAATGCTATGATAACGCGTGTCACCTCAGCATAACGCTGGAGGTGGCATTATTGTACCCCATGCTCTAAGTAGTGGGGGGCAACGACGGAGCTCCAGTGGACACACAAAATTTATAGGAAAAAAAGTAAATCCGGTCGAAAAAAAGTCCGGTGCCATCATGTAAATAATTCGAATGTCCTCTACACTTTGTGAGATCAACAATAAGAGTCCTTTTCGATTTGTTTTGTGGTAGTTTTTTTCGCCGGAATAAATGGGAAAAAAAATAAAAATAAAAAGAATTTGGGAATTTGGAAAGTTACATAGTGGTAGGGAAAGCTGAGTGGGCATGTGACAAAATGAGTCTAGTGGGTATTAAGTATTTAATGTTTCATATTGATTGTATTATTTATTTTGTAATAAAAGAAAAAAAATGTGTATAATTGATATTGGAATACCTCACCATCTTTCATTAGCTGAATAACATGTATATTATAATGTTTTCCTGAATTTGAGTTAACATATTAACACATAAGGTTTAACATTATTTAAGAGATTATAATTTTTTAAATCATCATTAACCTTTAGGACTTCATAGGACTTCAGGAAAAATTAGTTTAAATTACAAAACAAATATTTTATAAACAATTTCACCTTATCACCCGGATAATCAGATATGATATATGAGTGTCGCATCGAGGAGTAACACTTTTGCTGCCTTAAATCAAACCCAACCCGATTTATTACAAGTTATGCTAAAAACTCTCTTATTGCTCGATGCTCCCTGTAATTGTATTTTCTGGCTTCGCCACTTCACATAACAAGTTTAATGAAATGTATACAAAGTACCATGTCGGTTTCGAACACCGATTCTTCATTAAAGAAGTGATTTGTTTCTTCATTAATAAGTTGAAAATGTTCTCCTTAACTCATGTTTTATTTAAGCAAATCTTATTTATTTTTATATGTGATGAAATTGCTATTGTATTATTATTATTATTATTATTATTATTATTATTATTATTATTATTATTATTATTATATCAACACCTGCAATAATAATCATTTTATAAGAAATTGTTGATAGAATTTTAAGATATCAAATTGCTTATTTCAAGGTAGATGCATTATAAGTTCATACAATGAGTGTATAACTCTTTATCTAAATCCATATTTCAACGTAAAATACTTGAACTATTCTAGAAGTATAGTATAATACTTTTGAGTTTATAAGAAAAATAATACACATTTCAAAATAAATTAATCTTTAAACAAACAAATAATAAATCTTGATAGTATAAATTAGAACATGATGATGACAATAGGCTACCAATCTTCCAAAAGTAATCTTAATAACATTTGGATGAAAGGTAAGTTAAAGAAATAGAGTACTCTTAAATGGTTGGATTCTCTAATAGAGATAAATATTAAATATAATATTAAGATAATACTTAAAAAGTTAAAAGGGACAAATTATTCATACCTCTCAAAATTACAAGTGCAACCCTTCTCACATTTTTCAATTTTTATTTATTTTTATAATATTGTTTATATTCAAAAAACTATAAAACTGAAAGTACAAAACAAAAAATATAAACCTTAATAAGTCAAAAATATTAAATTGATAAAAAATACGGAACAAAAACTGATAAAAAATGATTCCGTACTGTAAACAGAGTGGCCATGGGTTGAGGACAAAATAGAGTGTGATCACTACTTAAAATTATGCAAGTTGGTAATATGAAAAATGGGTGGATGTCACTTCTTTCAATCTTTGTCAAACGTTAAGTGTGCCATTAGCGATTACCATAATGGAGATGTGTCAACCCGCCTCAATAGGAAGCTCACATACTAAGAAGAAGAAAAGTCTACTTTCAGTTTTTGTATACATATAACATGTGCTGGTACAATATTTGAATTAAGATCAATCTAGTAAGCACTGCATAATTATACTCTAACAATGGAAACAACTTCGGATAAAGGTGGCGAAAATGGCAAGAGAAATTGTACTATGACGTCGCGGTTATGGTTGTTATTGATGATCATGGCTACTATAGCTCAAGCTCAAAACACCACTGATCCAGCTGAAGGTCTAACTTCATCATCCTCTATCTTGCTTTCTATTTACGATTTTCTTTTCCATAGTTACTATTCAAGTTACGCTAGCTCAAACTCGACTTGAGCTAGTTTGAGTTAAACATCACAACCAAAGAATATATTTACAGACTTTTATGTAGTCATAAGCCAAGCTTGAGCTTGCATCATGAACTGTTCGGTTTGTCTAATGAATTAAGTTTAAGTTTGGCTCAAGGTTATCGAGTAAGATTAGTCAAAGTTTATCTTAGCTTGTTTGCACCATTAGGATATGTAGACTTTATTGTGTTTCGTATTTGGTAAATAATTAATCACCTAATTGATGCTTTTACTACAAAATGTAATCTGAATCATCAATGTCGCAAAAGGTTTATATCGGTGAGAATACCCTGATTCCATGCATCTTTTGATGCCAACCAGACCATTCCCTAAAAACCTGGCTCCAGGCGACGAGCTCCTGTCCCAGTAACCTAATTAGCCATGAGTTGTGTCTGAACCCTGGTCTATTTCGCAAAGGCCCTCATTGACCGGTCAACTGAGCGTTTGTGGAAAGGGAATGATGCCAGTGGAGCCAAGGCCGTCCCATAAATTTTGAAGGCCTTGTGCCATTTGACAATGTAGGCCTCTTGAACAACACGAAGAAAAAAAATCAAATATTTGTAAAATAATTATAGATGAGAGTTATATTAAATACAAAACTTTTTTTTACATACCAAGGGACTCATCCTCACCATCCATTTAAAAAAATCAATGGTTGAAATTAAAAGCATTTTAATATTTCACCCATTTTTATAATTTAAATATCTCTTAAACCGTTAATCGTTAAGCGAAAATAATTACACTATCGCGACGAGCATTTAATTCCATGCATCTTTTGAAAAGCTTTTAATGTGAATAACAATTCTAACTTTACTTGTTACATACTTTGAAAAGCTTTACTTGTGATAATCCTAACTTTGCTTGTTTAGTTCTTTGAAAACCTTTTCATTTGTTTAAAGATACAAACACAACTTTACTTGTTTAATTTTTTGAAAAGCTTTATATGTGATTAGCAATTCTAACTAAAAGACAACATGTAATAAGCAAAGATAAAGAAAGAAACGATCAAACCACAACACGATTGTTTATCGTGGTTCGGCTACAAGGACTCTTTTTCCTTGCCCTACATCCACGCCCCGAGTTTCCAACTCGAGAGTTATAAGCACTAATCAACAAGCTCCTTTCACCGGCGGAGAAAACCTTTACAACGTCGCTTACACTTTTACCGACACTAAGCTAGATGTCGAGTTCTTTTACACGGGTACAACCACTCCCATCGTCGCTTACACTTTTACCGACACTAAGCTAGATGTCGAGTTCTTTACCAAGGGTACAACCACTCCCGTTAGTTCTTTTACAAGGGTACAACAACTCCCGACACAATACGTATTTTGAGGCCTAAAATACTAACCATCACTTCTACATACATGACACAAATGAAGTATAAACTACCAAAGCTTATACATGACCAAGCTAACAAGACTTGCAACTTTAGAGTTGAAGCTTGTAACTTTTTGAATGATCTTGTGAAGTCCCTTGCTACATAAGAGAATCACACAAGTCAAATGTTACTGAGTTAGTTGAGAGAGTATGTGAAAATATGTCCTAAAGGGGTGACTCAAAACTAACAAATGGTTTGGTATTTATAGCAAACCATTCTGCAGGTCTGGCAGATCAGGCGGAACCCTCAGATGGGTTCCGCCCGTGTACCCCAGGGTTCCGTCAGGGCTGCAGTTGGTTTTTGCAATAAATCTCCCAAACCAAACAAGGTCACATCTCATTACACCTAGTCAAACACAAGTCTTGCAAGTAAACATATGGTTAGTCAAACACACTTTCTTACCATAAATGAATATTGACAAAGCTTGCCCTAAATGTGATGTGACATTACTATTTTAAGAAATAAATGTGATGTGACAAGACACTTTCTAATTTAAGAAATAAAAACAATGTTTTGTTTAAAAGGAAATGTAAACATTAGTTTAAACAAGACTTAAACACTTAAAGTGATGATTTACTCTTAGCTAAAGTTCATACTTTGTCATTAACAAAACTTAGCAAAGATCGTAAAATATAAATAACGTTTTTAGGCGATATTTGTATTAACATATATGTTGTGTCTAGAATTTGAAAGAAAACGGGGCGTTTTGGAGGGGGTCTGCTCGATTGGAAAATGAAAATGAAAAGGAAAGTTTGGGATTGGGCTGGAACAGTAACGAGGGATTGGATTTGGGCTGAAATTTTATTAAGGCCCAATGAGATTAATTAAGAAGTAATTAGATTTAGTGAATTTTAAGTTTCGTTTAAAGTGTCGAGAACTTGTTTCGTCGTTTGGTAATTTTTGTGATAATGTTTTCATGTCAAAATTATATAATAAAGAAAATTTTAAATTTTTCCGTAAAAATGGTGATTAAAATAAATGACGGAGATTAATATATAATTAAACGTTTTTAATTATATGGATTTTTGCGAGGTTTTACAGCGAATATCTCCCTTGGTGTTTTCGTGAGGGGGGTATATTTGTCATTTTCTCGTCCACTTCCCTGGCCGCGATAACTCTTGTTGCGATTGCTACCCTGGTCATTGGATTGTCTCCTAGGCTGTTCTTGTTGCCTATAATTTGAATAGCCTTTTTTACTATCTGCGGCTGCTGCTTCTCCTTGGATGAAGGACCTTGTGCACTTCATTAGCTCATCAAAGGTTTGAGGGACCTTATCATTTAATTTCCTGATGAGTTCTGGGTTATTTATCCCATTCATGAATCCTGAGATTTTTAGCACTTCAGGACACGCTTTTACGTGTATACATTCATCCTTGAAGCGCTCCACGTAAGCGCTTGTTGATTCCCCTTGGCGCTGTTTTACTCTGGCCAATTCAACAGGGTTCTTTGCGCACTTCTTTCTTTGAGTGAAGTTTAAGCGGAATGCTTTTCGCAATTCTTCAAACCCGTTTATACTTCTTCGTGGAAGCTTACTAAACCAGGTCCACGCATTCCCTACTAATGTAGAGTTAAACATATGACACCACACGGGTTGTGGCCAATTTTCGATGGTGGCAGCAGATTCAAAAATTTTTAGGTGATCGTCGGGGTCACCTGTTCCATCATATGTTTTCACATTGGCGGGAATGCACCTCTTCTTATCATCCGAGTAGTCACTAATGCGCCGCGTGAACGCATCAACCTTTTGGCGGCGCCAAGGAAGAGATATGTCTTCATCTTGCTCCTCACAACGTCTTCCTCTGGACTTCCAATGTCCTGTTTCTTTGTCCTCGTTGTCCGAGGAATCACTCGAGGAATAGTTGTCTCTTTTACGACGTTTGCGTCGTTTCTCCTCAGAATCTGAACTTGGAGGACTTTCACTTGGGGGTGCCCGTCTTCCCAATCTATCCTGGATTCTTCTGCTACCAGATCTTGAAGAACTATCGCTCGGTGAGCGTTATCGCCCAAGTCTGTCTTGTATGCTGCGGTTACCAAGTCTAGAGTGGACGTTGGTGCGCATTCCGTCATTTTCATATTCTTCTGAGTACTGCGAGTCAGATGTTTCATCTTCCACAGTTTTTCTTCCAACCCTGGTGAACACTGGGGGTCGACGCGTACCCTTCTCGCGCACCTCGTTCTGATAGCGTGGTGGGGGTGATTCGCGCTAAGGACCAAAGTTGAGCCGGGCTTGCAGGCTCATACTTGACCTTCTCCTTGCTTTTCTTTGCATGAGGGCAGTTAGGGTTTCATAATTTTGGGATACAAAATTACTTAACGTTAGCTCAGGCGCATCCTCTTCCACTGCAAGAATTTCTGCCTCAACATTAGGCGCCCTATCTCGGTTAGGTGCGCCAGGTGGCACAGTGTTGTCCACTATAGGTGCCGTTTGGTGGGGAGTATTGAAGAGGGTGCGTTGAAGTTCTTCAACGCTTGGAACCACCGTGGTGGTTTGAGTAGTCCTTGTAGGCAATTCCACCGCTGGGATAGGTAGGGTTGGTCCCGTTTCTTGGTGACCAGGCGCACTAGTTGTTCCAGAGGCCTGCCTAGAGGTCGAGTCTTGAGGGTTCTTCCTCTGGGGGTCACCACGTGTTTTTTCCAACTGCGGAGTCCGCTGGCTTGAGTTTTTGTTCTTCGTCATTCTAGTTCTTAGTGTAGGGTCCCACGGATGGCGCCACTTGTTGATACAAAAGTTGGGCGCTCCTTATTTGGGTTCCTGCTCTCGTACCAATTAGACCTTAATGCTTGAAACCTGCGCACTAAGAAAACAAACAAACACCGTTAGGCTTATCGTGGGATTGTCTCCCACGATTATCCTCCGGCGTGAGAGTAAGTAATCGGTTTTAGGGTTATGTATATGAATTAGGGTTGTGAGTCGTACCATTAACGAGAGTTATGGTTTTGTTTATATAGGCACGGAATCCTTATTGGATACGTGCGCCTTACTTTTCGGTATATATCCGATTTGGATATATATCCCTTAAATAAGAGATATCCATATCATAACTATAAATAACTTTGGGCTTGGGCTTTCGTGAGCCCAAACCGTTAGCGTACTGGACCAAATCATTGTTATGATAGCCCACTCGTGGCGGGCTTGGGCGTTAGTGATGTTTATCATTTAGGTTCGTGGCCCGAATATAGACTATACGTCATCAAGTAACATTTGTAATGTTGTGAATAAACTATTAGTGGCAGCCTCTGTGTATAATTTATGGAGTGAAAGAAATAAGAGATTATTCCAAAATGTTAAAAGATAAGAGGAGGAGATTATTACTTTGATTAACAGATTTATGGAAGATGTTCTGCAAAGTCTAAATGTCAAAAGATCTAATGCAGTCTTGATGGTGGCCAACATGTGGAATTTAATATGGGTAAAAGGCAAGTTGATTCCAGCTCTTCTGCAAACAGAAAGTGTTAATCTTAATAATTCCTGATGAAGGGGTGTTTGGGTTAATGATTTTTAGAGTCAAAGGAGATGGATCAGTGGACATGGTGGAATGTAGCAGTGTTTGAATTGAATATTATCTGTTATAGAATTGTTATGCAAACCATTTAGTGTACAAGACCTTGTACCTTGGAGTCTTATTGGTGTGACTGTACCTATTGTGACACATATGTCTTTCATACTTGGCCTTGGGAGGAAGTATGTTGAGCCTATGTTGAAGCAATAGGAGGTCTAATCCATAAAGATGTACCATAAAGTAGGATTGTATACTGAGAAGGGTAATGGTTTGGCGGATGGTGCATGATGGATTGAATAGAGAGGAATGAAAGATGGTCCTTTTTGGTCTTTCCAATGCATCATCAAGGAGGTAATGGTTGGTCTTCACTTAAGGTGTGCGTTCCCATGTAACTGAAGCCATTCTTGAGATGGAAATGTAGGTTACATGGCATAACCCTTGCAGTGGAAGGGTAATGGGTTCCTAGTGATGCCTCTTTTCTATTCTGCCATGATCATTGTGGGTGATGGTTGAATGATCTTGGTGGACAGATAAAGGGGAAATGTAGCTAGATGGTAGTGCTAAAAAGGTAATCTTCAAATGTATCAAAGTTGGATGCAGTTGTGTTTTGGAGTTATGTGATTGATGGACTGATATGTGAAGTATAGAGATATAGTTTTAGTGGTATCTGATATAGGTTATGTTTCACTTGTTGAATCTGTCTTTGGGCATGTCCAAATTGACAGTGAGAAAAATATATGTATATTTGGTTGAAGTTAATATAAAGATTTACCTTTGCACCAAAAAAATAAAAAATAAAATAAATTCGGACCTTCAAAAAAAATTCAAGTTCCGTCTATGAATGAGATATGGCCGATTACCTTTTTCAATGTTCATTATGATTTTTGTATGGACCAATTCCGTTCAATAGGTATTTATGGATGTAGCTTAACAATACATCGATCGATTGACTTTGTCACAGCTAAATAAATGTAATAGCCAACTATGTTGCTTTCCATGTGTTCTTAAAACACGTACAAGACTTGATTATTTCTATAGCATAATTAGATTTTTGTACTGACATACCCATAAGACTTTTATGATGATGTAATTTCGTACATAGTTGAATCGTCATATATATCCATTACATATATTCATTTGATTATGAGAAGAGATTCTCTCAAGTTATTTACTTGTATAACTTAATTGATCAAGTTGGCCAATTATCAACCATTGAATCAAATTTAATAGCTCAAATTAAAAGAATATGAGATGATTTGAGCCATTAGATTTGATTCAATGATTGATAATTGCAACTTGATCAATCAAGGTATAAATAACTTGAGAGAATCTCTTTTGATTATAAACCGATTTTGACATTGTTATGATTTCATATTTTCTCAAAAAGAGTGTGAACACGAACTAAAACCTCAAGACTCATATTTGAAAGATAAATAATCGAGACTTAAAAATATAAAATATGATTTTTTTTTTAAAAAAAATATTTATCTGTCAGTGTTTTAATGATTTGTTAAGAAGTGAGTCTTTTATCTTCAACCAAAATAAAGTTGGTTTACAATTTAGACATAAAATTAAATATATCTTTAAGTTCTTAATCATTTTAAAGGTTATTTTTAACCGCTCACATTATGGACATTACAAATCTATCTCACATGTCTGAATAAGGATTTAAACCTACAACCGAGGCACAATTAAAACATAAACGATCATTTTAAAAGTCAGCTCGATCATTCTTTCAAGATTTCAAATAGGTATTGCTTTGCTATTCAAACTCGATCAATATGTACCTTCAACTTTTGCCCTCCAAACATTTGACTCATTATATCTCAATTTATTGTGATGCTCTTTGGGGGCATTAGTCAATTTAAAATAAATTATTGGTACCTTCACACGCATAAGCATGACCCGTTTATAGACCGTGGCTTCCTATTCAACCAAGAGCCACTGATCCCACCAACGCAAGTTGGATCAGTAGGATCCACTTTTTAGAAAATTTTAAAAGATATATAAGAAAAAGTATAAGTTACCGTATTATTAAGTTACAAAACTTTGACCATCAATTGATCACACGAAACGAATAATCTATGCATTTCAAAAAGCTGATTATTTGAATTCAATAATTAACACTTATCGTTTGAAAATTGTGTATATACTTATTTAACCATTTAATGGTAAATGTAACAGCAAGATGTATTATCTAATTGTAGGAATGCAGGGTGTATTTACTTATATTCATTGTTATATATAAAGTTGTTTTTTTTTTTTTTTTTTTTTTTTTTTTTTTTTTTTTTTTTTTCAATTGCATGGCTGTTGTAGCTTATGCAATTTGAAAAACTATTATACTAATTTTTTATAGAAATTTAATGTACAATGTCAAAAAATGATTATAAGATTTACGAGTAACAAGCTTGTCATAGGTCATATAAGGCTCGTTGGAGACATTTGTGATATATATGATATAAAATGTATGTGAAAAACTGTATAAAAGAATAACTTGTCATACGTCATATTTTATAATAACCCAGGTAAACATATTTTGATACTCACATTAAAATACCTTCAGATGTGTTTTAAAAAGTTTACTTAGCAGGTGCATCAAAATAATATAGTTGAAGTTAATGTAAAATAAATAATAAATAAATAAATAAATAAATAAATAAATAAATAATGAAAACAACTTAACTAAATTTTAAATATAATATCAACTTGTCACCAATAAAATCCAATAAATAATTAATAAAAACCTTGGAATTAAGTTTTGAGAGTTACAGATGTACATGTCAACTTGCCTCAATAGGAAGCCCACATTGTCAGAAGAAGAAAAGTCTACTTTCAGTCTTGTATACATATAACATGTGCTAGTGCATTATTTGAATTAAAAACCTTGGAATTAAGTTTTGAGAGTTACAGATGTACATGTCAACTTGCCTCAATAGGAAGCCCACATTGTCAGAAGAAGAAAAGTCTACTTTCAGTCTTGTATACATATAACATGTGCTAGTGCATTATTTGAATTAAGATCAATCTAGTAAGCACTCCATAGTTTATACGTACTAATAATGGAAACAACGACGGATGAAGGTGGCGAAACTGGCAAGGGAACTTGTGCTATGACGTTGCGGTTATGGTTGTTATTGATGATCATGGCTACTATAGCTCAAGCTCAAAACAGAACTGATCCAGCTGAAGGTCTAGCTTCATCATCCTCTATCTTGCTTTCTATTTATGATTTTCTTTTTTCATGGTTACTATTTGAGTAACTCTAGCTGAAACTCGACTTGAGCTAGTTTGAACATCACAACCAAAGAATATATTTACAGACTTTTATGAAGTCATTTTAAGCCAAGCTTGAGCTTGCATCATGAACATTTCGGTTGGTCTAATGAATTAAGTTTAAGTTTGGCTCAAGGTTATCGAGTAAGATTAGTCAAAGTTTATCTTAGCTTGTTTGCACCATTAGGATATGTAGACTTTATTGTGTTTCGTATTTGGTAAATAATTAATCACCTAATTGATGCTTTTACTACAAAATGTAATCTGAATCATCAATGTCGCAAAAGGTTTATATCGGTGAGAATACCCTGATTCCATGCATCTTTTGATGCCAACCAGACCATTCCCTAAAAACCTGGCTCCAGGCGACGAGCTCCTGTCCCAGTAACCTAATTAGCCATGAGTTGTGTCCGAACCCTGGTCTATTTCGCAAAGGCCCTCATTGACCGGTCAACTGAGCGTTTGTGGAAAAGGAATGATGCCAGTGGAGCCAAGGCCGTCCCATAAATTTTGAAGGCCTTGTGCCATTTGACAATGTAGGCCTCTTGAACAACACGAAGAAAAAAAATCAAATATTTGTAAAATAATTATAGATGAGAGTTACATTAAATACAAAACTTTTTTTTACATACCAAGGGACTCATCCTCACCATCCATTTAAAAAAATCAATGGTTGAAATTAAAAGCATTTTAATATTTCACCTATTTTTATAATTTAAATATCTCTTAAACCGTTAATCGTTAAGCAAAAATAATTACACTATCGCGACGAGCATTTAATTATCTTTCTATAGACGGGCACTTTAATATACTTTCGACAAAAAAAAAAAAAAAAAAAAAAAAAAAAAAAAAAAAAAAAAAAACGTTTTTTTCACGTTTTTTTTTTTTTTTTTTTTTTTGTAGCTGAAAAAATCATATATGATGTTACATATCATATATGATTTTTTCGGCCACGAAAAAAAACGTGAAAAAAACGAAAAAAAAAATTGTCAAAAATATATCAAAGTGCCTATCTATAGAAAGATAATTAAATACTCGTCGTAACGGTATATTTTTTTCGGTTAACGATTAACGGTTTGAAAGATATTAATATTTGAGAAAAAAGGATGAAAGTTGGTTTTTTAAATTGTTAGGATTAATCTCATCCATTAGATCAAATAAAGATGGAGGGAAGATACCGAACCAATGGGTTCAATCGGGAATCGGAATCATTACCGGTTTAGCTAGCCAGTAAAAGCCGTCCAAAAACGAACATGAGAGAACTGTCAGAGCCGGTAAAAACGGATTAATTGGACTAGACCGGGATCATTTTCTTCTTATTTTTCTAAGATTAATCAGCTCGTCATTGTTATTTTGTTTATGTCTGAACTTTAATCACAAGATACCTGTCGGCGCAACGCACGAATATCTTGCTAATTTATTTTAAAAGAAGTGTTGAACAACAACATGTTAAGTTGTCAACAGTTTTGACTTTTGAGACGTTAATATAACAGTGTAAATATTTATTAGCAAAAGAGTCGATTTATATTAAATACGAAACTTTTCTTACATACCATAGGACTCATCCTCACAATTCATCAAAAAAAAATCAATTGTTGATATTAAAAACATTTTAATATTTCACTCATTTTTTATAATTTAAATATCTCTTAAACCGTTGATCGTTAATCGAAAATAATTACACTATCACGACGAGCATTTAATTATCTTTCATCCCCGTGCGCATGCACATAGGTTTGGAATGCCTCAGGACCCATGCAATGCACACATGTGGGATCTAATTGTTTTTTTTCGTAACGTTCGGGACTAATTTTCTATTCATGTTTGAAACTCTTATTTTTTGTGAAAGACGGATTTCGTTGTTCAAATAAATGACATTATTAAAAGCGAACTATAAAACAAATTTTCTTTTTAACAAAACTATAAAAACATAAAACATTAAAGTAATAAGTATATTCAAGAGTATAAATTATAACTCGTATAATAAAAAATCAGATCCAATGACCCAAGTCCGAAGTATAAATCTGCTCCAACCAATCAATAGACCCGACATTTAACTAAATACAATTTTCTTCTCATTTATATACTTCTTCAATTCAGAAGATTCTCATTGTTAAGATGATAGTGTAAAGATATTTTTATTATATATTACCCCATTTTCAATATGTAACATCAACATAATTTACACAGTCATATCAAATATCAAAGTCACGCAATATTCCAAGACGTTTAATTAAAAAAGTGACATTAACACATCGCATGACAAAAAACTACATTAAGAGCAAAATTATTAAAATGCACCAACAAAGTGTAGTAATAATTATTGACTAAAAATTGAATGCTCGACACATTATTTTCAATAAACTTACTTGCTAACGAATCAATAGTATTAGCCTGTTTATCGGTATTACATGAAGTAAAATATTGCATGTTTAATTTGTAACGTACTATTAATATGAATGCTAAGTATTCATTCCACTGGTGGCCGTGGCGTTGTTCTTCTTCTTCTTGTTGTTCTTGTTGTTGTTGTTGTCTTTGTCGTTGTTGTTCATTGGCCTTTTGCATGCTTTGTTCTTGATACAATTTTTGTGACTTCTCGATCTCTTTCTTTAATGCTTCTTGACGCGCTGCAAAAAACAATTAGATATAGTTGATCGTAAGTAGCTTAAATACAATTAATCAATATATTGCATTTCCGATCAAATTGAAAATGTTCGTGCATGTTCCACTTAATTGATAAGACAACGATGTGTAGGATCTCTTAAACCATTAGAGAAGATAATGTTACTACCATACCTCCTAAGCACCATCTTTATGTCCTGCATTGTTACACACACAAAATACACGTGAAATTTACATAAAACAATATGCTAAATAAGTAAGATGATATGATGCTTACTTTACCACCATAATAAGTTGTAGCCCAATGTGCACGCGGTGTGGAGGATGTTGTGGTTTGTTGTGTGTGATTTTTGACACATTATATAGTTGATAAAAGATTTGTAACTCATGGACGGGAAGGTAAAAAGACTAACTACTATTAATTGAGACGTTTGAGTTTCTTGAAATCAATATACACATACTAATTGAGATGTTTGAGTTGCTTGGAATCAATGTTGAAGGCTTCATATGATAGAATCAACTCTTGGGACATTTATTATGACCCCTTTACATTTATAATGCTACTTAAGCTTTATATAATCTTAACTACATTATAATGCAATTAGGCCATTCCCAAAAAGGAAGTCTTAAAAAAATAAGACCAAAAACATTTCTTTAATTGAATCAAAATAACACATACATATGAATAGGAGTTAAGTTACATTATGAATTTTAATCTCTTTAATTGTAGGAGCCACTAATATTTATGAACCTCATTAACTTGCAATAGCTCATTTAATCAATGTGATATAACAACCGAATTAAAAAGAAAAACTACAATGTGATTTTAAACAAAGAAACGTCTATTCTATAACTACATTTTAATGCATATTTCATATATATAAAGCCTACAAACTAACCCGTAAACTAACACAGTTTCGTCTCAGCTTCTACACACACATTACACTATGAAAAATGTTGTTTTTACTAGTACTGTATAATGAATATGTTTGAAACTGGTGATTGCAGCGCGTATTATAAATGAAATGTTCAACGGATGGGGCATAAGTCAAAATGCAGCAACAAATATGGGTTGGAACATAAGTGGAGAACTCTGCACTGGTGCTGCCGTGGACTCTACCGATTTTGATTCCAACGACTATAATCCTGCCATTAAGTGTGACTGTAACTTCCCCAACTCAACTTGCCACATTACTCGACTGTAAGTGCACACTTGTACATTTTCTGACACACCATAACGGAAAAACATATTTGAAATAGGCTAGGTTGGTAATTTACGGTTAAAAAAGATGATGTGACGAAACCTCATTAGAAATGGAACTAGTTTGGTCATGTATGATAAATCACATTATCTGACGTCTTGAGATCATAGAACGAAATTTTAAAGAAACAAATCAACAAACTAATTAAGTGATAGCTTTATTCAAATTGTTGAACAAATTCAAATGTACAAACTATTCGAAAGTACAAGATTTCTAAATCTACTAATCTGTTTTTATATACTTCGTACTAAACTAAACCGTCATATTGTATTCCTAATCCTAATCCTACACAGACTCAAACACAAAACCAACGAAACTGATATTTATCCAAAACGAATTTTACCAAACAAACCTTGTAGTTTAATTTAGAAAAATCGGGATTTCTAACCAAAATTTACAGGCGACTAGGGACGGACTTATAATTTTTGAAAGGGTGTTGCATTAATTTTTTCTATCATAATTACTAAAATTCGCACTATAGAGAATTCATTAACCATGTTAAAGTTGCACTATAAAGAAAATAGCACAAATATCGGGGGTTGCACCTTCCAATATACGACACATTTGAAAAACCTTACACTGCGTGACCCAAAACCCCTAGGCCGGCTCCTAAAAGTACCACATTAACCCAACTCAAAAAAATATATAATTAGCGGGCTTTAACATTACTGATTATAAAACAAAATGAACCACCAAGCTTAGTCCTTTGATATTTAACGACATTAGCCTTTTCAAAGATTCACAAAAGAGTAAGCACTTTGATATGATTGGTAAAAAGAGTAAGCACTTTGATATGATTGGTAAAAAGCGGAAATATTGTTGTGATATTAAGTATTTTCTTAAGTGTGTTTGTTGATTGATAGAATGATAGTACATTGCTATTTTGCGCAATTAGCAATTATTTTTACTCCATCTAAAATTCTGTTAATGAACTTTTTTATCTCTTTGACAATCATTGTTTCACTGAAATCATCAGAAAAGTGTATGCACTGGACGCTGCAGGCCCGATCCCAGAAGGACTCTGGAATTTGACTTACCTTACCAATCTGTATGTATACTTCTTAAGCTCAATATGCACATATATACATGCATGTTTTTGTGTGTTTGGGCACGCACTCACACATACACACACATCTTAATTCATATGAGTATCTATGCTTTCATTCAGCTTACTAATCACTTGTTTGCTACAGTAATGTAGGCCAAAACTACTTGACAGGTCCTTTGTCACCATCTATTGGCAATTTAATTCGAATGCAGTGGCTGTAAGTCCACACTATATATATATTTAAACTTTGTGATCATATCAAACTATACATGTTTAAGAATACATCTTATATTTATGACGGTTAATTTGAATTTTCTTAATAGGACTTTTGGCATCAATGCATTATCAGGGGAAATTCCACCGGAGTTAGGCCTGCTTACTGACCTTAGATCATTGTATGTATTTTTTAATACTTTGTTAGTTTGATTCTTTTTTTTATTAAAACTCTATTTTCTATAACTTGTATGTGTAGGTCCTTTGGCACAAATAATTTCAATGGTTCCTTGCCATCTGAACTAGGAAATTTGCGAAGATTACAACAACTGTATGAATATTCAAGATTATCTTTTTGATATTATTTTTCTATATAATTTGCATAGTTCTTAGATAACTAAGTTGCCATCTTCGTGTATGTTTATTTTGTCAGTTACATTGATAGTGCTGGAGTTAGTGGTGAAATACCTCCTGCATTCGCGAATTTAAGTAGCCTGGTCACAGTGTAAGAACATTTACTATTATTGACCACTAGCATTTTATAACTTGCATTATCTTATGAAACTAAACTACTGGCCTCTCAGATGGGCTTCCGACAATAATTTCACAGGAAGAATACCGGCCTTTATAGGGAATTGGAGACAGTTACAATCATTGTAAGTTGATATTCATGGCATAATCAAGGTATATGAGATAAAACAGTATAATTAGAAAACGATATTGTTGTTTATATAGGAGGTTTGAGGGGAACTCTTTTGAGGGTTCAATACCACCTTCATTTTCTCAACTGACCGCTTTGCAGGAGTTGTAAGTCTTTTATTCTTATTGGTTTAAGAAATCGTCATTTAACTAACTTAAGCCACTAGATTCTACTTCTTCTATAATATAATGTAACAGGAGGATAACTGGTTTACGTAATGGAACCCTCGACTTTATCACGAATTTGAAGTCCTTGACTGTTCTGTGAGCAAATATCAGTACCTTTCGTAAGTCTACTATGTTTCCTTTTTGTAATGTTACTTATAAAGAGATGTATCTCTTGCAGACTTTTAAGGAATAACAGACTTACTGGCTCTATTCCATCCGATATTGGAGAATATCAAAATTTGACACGACTGTGAGTAATCTGCACTGGGACCAAAATGCCTTTATACAAACGGTTTATTGTTCATTTAGAAGAAAAAATATGATATTATTACACATTGTAAATTTCAGGGATTTGAGTTTCAACAATTTGTCGGGGCAGATTCCACCAGCATTGTTCAACTTGAGCCAACTCTCATTCTTGTATTACACATATTCTCCTTTTATGATATATAATAGGATCTTGCATGCAATTAGGACTCCTAGTATCAATATTAAAATGAAATATTCAGTGTTCTATTTTGATATCTCTCAGGGTTCTTGGAAACAATAGTTTAAATGGTACTCTTCCTGATGTAAAGAGCGCGTCTCTCAGCAATATGTAAGTAAATTCTAAGTTGCCACCCAACGATAAGAGAATAAATTTGTTTTTCTAACTTTTGTGCAATTCTCTTCATGCAGTGATTTGTCATACAATGAACTGTCAGGGACACTTCCTTCTTGGGTTAATGCGTCAAACTTACAACTGTATGTGAAAGGCTTTGAAGCTTACTGTTTATATAAACATAACATATGTTCATTGGTTTTTAGAATGGCGTTTGGAGCTAATAATGTGTTTCTTAATGTACATGTGCAGTAACTTAGTTGTGAACAACTTCACTTTAGAAGGTTCAGAAAACAGGTTATCAATCATATTTTTATATAAGCAGAACATATGTTCATTGGTTTTACTTATGCTAGATATTTCTAAAAATCAACAGTAACTAACTAATGCTTATTGTAATTAACTTGAAATGTCTTGTTTTTAGTGGTATTCCTACAGGATTGAATTGTCTCCAAAGGGATTTCCCTTGTGATCGTGGATCGCCAAGATGTAAGCAAAAACATGAAAGTTTCTTTTCTAGGACTAGTTACATTGTAAATTTAAGGTTGGTGGTCCATTTTGGTAAATAACATTAGCTTCTTTCGGAACTAAGTCTTTGTGCCTTCCACGAACTAAGTACTTCACTATTCTACAACATTAGCTCCTCTTGTTATTATACCATTTGAAGACTTGATTTGATAAGTATGCTTTTGAGTTAAATTTACAGATAGTGACTTTGGAATCAATTGTGGCGGTCCTCAAATAACATCTTCTAGTCGGCTAGTTCACGAGCAAGATAATGAAGCCCTTGGACCAGCAACATACTATTTGACTCCTGAGAGAAGGTGGGGAGTCAGCAATGTAGGACAAAGGGATAATCCAACATACACAGCCTCCAGTCAACGCCAATTTACAAACACTTTGGATTCTGAACTTTTCCAAACAGCCCGTCTCTCTGCTGGATCATTAAGATACTATGGTTTAGGACTTGAGAACGGTAACTATACTGTTAACCTCCAGTTTGCAGAGCTACTAATAGAAGATGGTCCCACTTGGAAAAGTACTGGTAGGCGTGTCTTCGATATCTATTTACAGGTAGGTGTAACTAGAATTAGTAGCTAATCTTTATTTGAAAGTTTGTAGTTTGTACTTTGACCCAAAAGTCAAAAGTCAAACAGTAGTCACTAGTATAATAGTGTGGGTAATCAACTTTCAAAAATATTTATTAGGTAATCTTCAACCTTGTAAACAGACAAGTTAACATGGTCAGATTGACCGACACATTATCAATTTGACCTTTGTTACGTGTATGGATGAAAACAAAAATCAGAGTAAACTACGTTACCTTTTATATATATATTACAGCCTGAACTAAATATGAAGTTAGCCATTGTTTGCCAATTTTCTTACATAATTTTCACAAATTTTGTTTCTTCCAGGGAAACTTGGTGTTTCAGGATTTCGATATAAAACGGGAAGCACGTGGGGCCTCATTTAGTCCTGTTTCGAGGCGAGCAACGGTTCAAGTTTCAAATAACTACCTTGAGGTACATCTATTCTGGTCTGGAAAAGGGACTTGTTGCGTACCCAATCAAGGAACATTTGGACCTCTTATTTCAGCAATAAGTGCCACCCCAAGTGAGAAAAATATTATTTACTTAAGTATTTCCTTCTTGAAAGCTAATATTCTTTACTTATTTTTTGTACAGATTTTATCCCCACTGTGAGCAACACTCCACCTTCCACAAATAAGAAGAATAATGCCGGTTTGATTGTGGGGATTATAGTTCCAATTGCAGTTGTTGGCTTTCTGGCATTATTAGCCCTATACATTATCCGTCAACGGAGGAAAAAGCAGGATACTTTTGACGATTATGAAGGTAATATTTTTAGATCTTTCCTAATCAAGAAAAATGTTTTAGAAGTTATTAGGCCTTGCTGTTACAAGCAATATTGGGCACTCGCAGTGAATTTCTTTTTAATTAATTATTAATGAACGCATCAATAATGATTAAAAAAAAGTTTACTACAGTAACAATCTCAGTCATTAAATAAAATGATTTATGAAGTTGTATGCATTAGTGACATGACTTTTTTTTATCTACTTTTAACCCAGTTGACCCTTTTCCCCTTTTAGCATTATTTGACCCATTTGAGTTATATAACACAACCCAAATTACCCATTTTGGAATCGATGATGCTTATTCTCTTTGCAGAGTTCTTAGGAATCGATGCCAGACCATATACATTCAGTTATGCAGAATTAAGAACAGCAACAGATGATTTTAGTGCAGCAAATAAGCTTGGTGAAGGAGGTTTTGGAGCTGTTTACAAGGTAATTTATACTTTTAAACAAGAATCCATTTTTGCTTCTTGAAGTTGTACGGAACCATAGTTAGATCTTAATTATTTTTTATGATAAAGGGAGCACTTGATGATGGGAGAGTAATAGCTGTCAAACAACTCTCGATAGCCTCACCCCATGGCAAGAGCCAGTTTATGGCTGAAATTGCAACAATATCTGCTGTCCAACACCGCAACCTTGTAAAATTGTATGGATGCTGTATTGACGGAGAAAAACGACTTCTTGTTTATGAGCATCTTGAGAACAAGAGTCTTGATCAAGCATTATTCGGTAAGTACAGGTTTAGATATGAAATGTGTAAAGTAAACTTCAATGTCGTGAGTATATATTTAGGGTGATTGTGGAACATATGGGGTCTGTGATGCAGGAGAGAACAAGTTGTCTCTTAGCTGGTCCACTCGGTTTGAAATATGTTTGGGGGTAGCACGCGGTCTCACATATTTGCATGAGGAATCACGCATACGTGTTATACATAGAGATGTTAAAGCTAGTAATGTTCTGCTTGATTCTGAATTGAACCCCAAGATCTCAGATTTTGGGTTAGCCAAACTTTATGATGACAAGCAAACACACATGAGTACCCGTGTTGCAGGAACAATGTAAGATCAATATATATTGCTTTTCTACTGTAAAAAACATATATTATTAGTTATTCGATTAATAATAAGTTGACATGAATTTACTCATTTGATGTAGTGGATATCTTGCGCCGGAGTATGCAATGCGTGGACACCTTACGGAAAAGGCTGATGTGTTTGGATTTGGAGTTGTGGCTTTAGAGATTATCAGTGGAAGGCCTAATTCTGATTCGAGTTTGGATGATGATAAAATATATCTTCTTGAATGGGTATGTTTTATCTTCCTCATTAATCCCTATTTCCTAATGTAGCTCGTATGAAACTCCTTATTTGACCTTACATAATCAGACTTAAAATCGCAGTAATCAAACAATGAGTTTCAAAATGCAAATCAAAACACCCCCATGAAACTGAAAATGTGAAAATGGACGATATTACAGATATCTTAATAGCACTGCGCGTCAGCGCACATTCATTTTTAATAATACTTGACCTTTGTTATGTTTTTAGGCATGGAACCAACATGAAGCCAATAATGAACTTGAGTTAGTGGATGAAGAATTATCTGAATTCGACGAGAATGAAGTAAGAATAGTGGTGAGAGTCGCCCTTTTATGCACACAAACCTCACCAATGCAGCGACCATCTATGTCACGAGTGATAGCAATGCTTTCAGGAGATATAGAACCAACTGGTGTTATTACTCGCCCTGAGTACCTTACTGGTTTTAATTTTAATGATGCTACAACGTTTCAAAGTGCTCATACAACTTCTGTTACCGATTCTTCTGCACCAAGTACTAGTACAAGTTACTCCGTTGCAACACCTGTCACCTACTGATGCTTCCAGACAGATTCTTCATGATCTCATTGGAGAAGGTAGGTGACGGTGACTAGAGACTGTTGTTCTTTCTTGGGTATTTTTTCTTTTGTGTGGATAATGTAGACTTATTTGTTAAGTAGACAGTTTATAAACTTTCTTGCTTTAAACTGTAAGTCTGTAAAGTATATGATAATATCAAGATGAAACGAGATCCGCGAGAATATGGATTCTTCAGAACCGACAGATTGTGGGTTCAAGTATCAGCGAAACAAATGGCCATGTGTTTTAACTATATGTAGTGTAGTGTGATAAGTTGCCTTTCTAAAGAAAACTAAATACTTAGCCGTTAAATCTGAATCGTAATTTGAATGGTGTGCCTATAACACAAACCTACTATACTTTTTCTATCGAAGTGGAAGCTCAGCGAAATGATTGAATTTGGGTTCATTTAACTCATCAGGCCTTTAATACCTAGTTCGGTTGTTTAGCATCAATCATCGTCTGATATCGACTTCCTTTAGGCTTCCTTAGTCTGTGGGATTTAATTTGTGCATTCGTCGTTTTAGGTTCACACTTTAACATGCTTAGTTATAATGTAAAAAGATGTTAAGTTTATTTATCAGAAGGAGTTTCGTTTGTCGTTAACGAAGGGTCAAAGGGACGTCGTGGATGTGGCAACATGCGGTATACAATCAGTAACGGATATAACGGAATCAAGGTTAAAAGTGGTTGGATGCACAACCTTTTCTAAATTGTAGTATAACAGAAATAAATGAACAAAAAGTGTGCTTTCAATTAACGATTGAGAATTCGAGTCTATTTTTCATCTACTAATGAATCAATTAAGCAAGCACCAGAAACACAACGCATTTGAACAGGGTGTAATTAAGAAAATTTAGCATTTTTGTACGAAATTTAGCACTAGGTAACAAAACTTCATCGTGGTCCGGTGGCACTGTGAGCCTCCTAGTTCCATCACTGTTATACACTAATTTTTAGATTCGAAGCAGAAGATATTGACATAAGTATTACTTTTTTGTGCCAAAAATAATGAATTTTTTAGAGTTGATACAAATACTTATGGCCATTTACGACAACATGTTTAATGTTCGAACTTACATATTAGTGTTATATCATATGTAATATATCAAACGAGTTTGAATATCATTTTTCTTTTTTCTATTTTCATAAACTTCTATGAATTAACCGTATTGATCTAGAGGTTCAGGAAAGCTTAGAATGTGTATTTTTCAATGCAAAAAATAGTGAATCTTTTGGAGTTCTATACTAATACTTATACTCATTTTACGACAACATATTGAGTGTTCGAACTTACAGATTAGTATTATATCATATGTGATTTTTTCAGTAGACGGGCACTTCGATATACTTTCGACGAACCTTTTTTTTCCTCGAGTTTTGTTTTGTTGTTAAATTTGCGTCTTGAAAAATCACATGTGATTGTATGTTAGGAATCACATGTTGTAGGACCCTAAAAACTATATAATTTCACACATATTAAGATTAATAGAAGAGATTAGTAGAGAGAGAAAGATGATAACTTCTAGAGAGAGAAAGAAAGATGTAGAGGCTACAATGAGAATACCCTAGAAGTAACCATCTCCAAATGGGAGCATTTGGAGGTATACATAGGTAAGAAAAGAGAGATGGGTCGAGCTTGTGCTTTTGTAATGAACTAGACATAACCTTACATAATATTAGATTAATCCAAACCCGTTTACCCTTAACTAAAAAACTAGACTATTACAACATTATTACAAGACTCGATGACACAATAATGATCGTCACTTTTATTTCTAACAATCTCCCTCTAATGGGCGATCATTGAGATATCTTTTTAATTCCATTGATGATCAACACTTATAATGTTAACACATGTGATTTCACAAATCACATACAAATCACAAGTGATTTTAAAATAGCAAATTATATGTAATTTCTCCAGACGTAAATTTCAACAATTATAAAAGAAAATGTCAAAATAAATAAATAATCCGCCCATGTATAAATAGATAATTTAATTTTCGTCGTGATGGTATAATTTTTTTTTTCGCGTAACGATTAACGCTTTGCTAGATATTTAATTTTTAAAAAACAAGGTTGAAATTTTATTTAATCAAAACATGGATGTTGAAGAATTGTTTATTAGATCTTTAAAGAATATTGGATCTACATTTAACTTTTCTCTAGGTATATATACTATAAACAAAACTTGGTGCATAAGTTTTGCTTCCACCTAGGGGTGTAAATGAGCCGAGTACTGCCAAGCTCAAGCTCGACTCGAATACTAAAACTCGAGTTCGAAACTTGGCTCGAGCTCGGCCGAGCTTTATATTTCAAGCTTGAGCTCGACTCGTCATATAAAACTCGAGATCGAAACTCGACTGGAGCTCGATTATTTCTACATTTCATGCTCGAACTCGATAAATACTCGGCATATCAAGCTCAGCTCGACTCGAATTGTATGAAAATTAAGTAAATTTATGTATATGAAAGGGTAAAAATGTAATTTAATCGAAGCTCGATAAGGCTCACGAGCTTCATGAGCCGAGTATTTTGGAGCTCGAACTCGACTCGAAAATATACTCGAGTAGCTCGAACTCGAGATCGACTCGCTTAAATCGAGTCGATTTCGAGTAGTTTACGAGTCGATCTCGAATAACTCGCAAGTTGTCTCGTCTCGTTTACACCCCTACGTTCCACCTCCTCCCCTACGTTCCACCTCCTCTTTAGTTCCCTTTGTTTCAACCGGCCCCCTCCAACTTTTATGACATTGTCATATTATTCGGTTAAGTTTTATTTACTACGTCGCACGATAATAAATAAAGACTATAATTAATTAAAGTGTCTAAGGGTTTAATTAACGAGCATTAAATAATTTTGTAAACATTAATACTTAATATAATTAAGACATCTAATATATTAATTATATTAAAATAAAACGTTTTTTAAATGTATACGTGTGTGCCCTAGGCTCACGTATTCCTGGCCGTATAGTTACCGGT
This sequence comes from Artemisia argyi, assembly GCA_030686995.1. Classification (NCBI taxonomy): domain Eukaryota; kingdom Viridiplantae; phylum Streptophyta; class Magnoliopsida; order Asterales; family Asteraceae; genus Artemisia; species Artemisia argyi. Next base: position 18,914 of record JARVZY010012398.1, on the reverse strand, counting down.
TATAACTTGAGCATAACCGGTACATCTAACAGGTAATCTTGAGACTTATGCATCATTGTCTTAGAAACATCGTTCCACAATGGTGGTAGTTTTGCACTTTTGCTAGTAGAGCTTCAAATTGAAATATACAAGGAATGGAGATAGAAAGTGGACGAGAATATGGAGCTCACAAACATTCCCGATATAGTTTTCTCATCAATTTTTTAGTTGTGTGCTTGTACTTTGGCTCCAAAACATTCTATATCTCTCACGGATTAATAATTTGAGCATAAACCGCATATAATCTATCATACAAAGACTTCTTGACACCCATAAAGACTCAAACCGTTCAGCTAAACAATTTCTTGGTCCGTGTCTTCACGATACAAATGAAAGATAATCTTTGTTGCGGACTCCCTCTAATTTTTAGAGTCCACATGTTTACTGCAACAAAATATTTCTGCTTCATATCCCACACTCCCATATTAGATTCATGTGACATAGAATACATGGGCTAAAAATTACAAAAATATGATTAACTAAGATTAAGTCTTGCAGCCATAATTTTCTTGGCTTGTTCATAGTCCTTTAGTTGCTTCTCACTCATATTTCTCGTGTCCTTCGACATAAATGCAAAATTCTTAAGTCTTTCAATTTCTTTCTTAGATGCTTTGTGTTCTTTCTTTGATTCTTTCCACTGGTTCTTCACTTCCTTATACCGTGCCTTCAGTTTGCGAAATTGTTGGCACATTAGTGCGCTGTTTTTTCCTTTATATGATGCAAACCTTCTTGTACTTTTTGGAAAATACCTTTTCATGCGCTTACGACGTTTGGCACGTGCAGCTTCCTTGAGCTTTTGCTCTTTAATTTCCTTCCTCTTCATGCATTTATATTCTATGAATAAGAGTCGTATGCCAGTTGCAATCAACTCATCCTCCTCAGAAGAGTCTGAGTCTGAGGAATCCAAATCTGAATACGAAGGAAACAATCTCTGAAATAAATGTTCACATTATAGTGTATCAGTGTGAGATTTATACAAAAGTGGTTTTGTTATACTAGTAAGTAATAGCAAACTGGAACTATAAACATTAAACACAGAAATAGCTGTAATCAATTTTTCTGCATAAACTAGACATTAGCAGGGACGGAACCAGAACTAAATATGGCCGGGTACACAAAAGTTTTTAAACTGTAATATAATAAAGTTAAAAAGTGAATGTGAATGATTAATTTATTAAAACGATAAATAAATCGAAGTTTTTTTTTTTTTTTTTTTTTTTTTTCAAAAATTAACATTATATCAAAAAACATCCATGCGCGGAACCCTGGTTCCGTCCCTGGTCACTAGCTTGATCGAGTGTTCTGATCCTAGGGAATGCGTTTTGAAGTAACCAGCTTTAGGTAATACAGGGGTGTTTGGGATTCGATTGCTAATAAGAAATGCCAAAGTAGTTATTCAAGAGTCAAAACCGGGTGTTTGGTATAGCTTTTAGTGTTTACTCATTGAACCACAAATATGCTAATTCATCCAATGTGCTTAAAACTAAGGATAAGCACTTAAATAAGTAATCCCAAACACCCCCTCAAGATTTCTCAAACAATTTTACAGCATAAGAAAACTATTTTGTGAAGTGTTTATGACATCCAAACACCCTATGAAAATATAACTTTAAACCCAATTTAGGTAGTAATAATAATGTTTTTTTGTTGAAAGTAAATAATACCTTATACTCCTCTGGTGTGATTGGAGGATCCCATGATGCTGTCGACGAGACAGGCGATGAAGAAACATCTAGTAGAGGAGTTTGTTGAGTTTCATTACTACCACTAACCATTATAAAAGAATTATTTAAAGAGATGGGATTTTGATAGGTTTTACTAATTTAGTTACTGGGGTTTGTGAGTGTTGTAAGATGGAAATGAAACCAACATTTTTTGGGGATGAGCTTTTTGGCGCGTGTAGACGCCAAATCTATAGGTTATCACTTTTTTTATGCTCATGCGCAATGCGGCGGTGATACTCTGTGACTATATTTTACGATTGGTTATATGTTTAATTGTTTTCATGTTTTATAAGTAGAGATTTTCTGCTTTTACTTTTTTATTTTTTGTTTTCGGTTTCCAATTTTCTGTTTTTCAGTTTTTCAATTTTTTTGTTTTTATGGTTTTTTTATTTTATTTTATTATTTTTTTTCTAGTTTTATTTTTAGTTTTTATTTTTTTTGGTTTTCCAGTTTTTCAGTTTTTAGCTTTATAAGTAGAGATTTTATGCTTTTACTTTTTTGTTTTCAGTTTTCAAGTTTTCAGGTTTTCAGTTTGTCAGTGATCCGTATACACTACGCATTTGGTCAGGATTAAGTATGGCCGGAATTTTTCAAAGGCATACACCACAGCTAGTAGTTCTTTTTCAGTGGTGGTGTAATGACTTTGAGCCTCGGTCATAGTTTTGCTTGCGTAGTGTATAGGCTGAAAGTATTTTGCTTTTCGTTGCCCCAAGACCGCACCTATGGCAAAATCACTAGCATCGCACATAAGCTCAAAAGGGAGGTCCCAATCGGGGGCAACAAGAATCGGTGCCTCGGTAAGCTTTTTCTTTAATGTTTCAAAAGCTTCGATGCACTTAGGAGAGAAGATGAAAGGAGCATCTTTCTCGAGGAGATGGGTCATAGGTCGGGTAATTTTAGAGAAATCTTGGATAAACCTACGGTAGAAGCCGGCATGACCCAAAAAGCTCCTGACACCTTTAACGGTGGTGGGATGGGGTAATTTAGCAATGACATCGATTTTGGCTTTGTCAACCTTAATCCCGTTCTTTGAAATTTTATGGCCGAGGACAATGTCCTCTTTAACCATAAAATGGCTCTTCTCCCAGTTGAGACTTAAATTCGTTTCTTTGCAACGTTTAAGCATCTGTTCCAAGTGGGAGAGACAAGACTGGAATGAATCCCCGATGACTGAAAAGTCATCCATAAATACCTCCATGGTTTTCCCGATCATGTCGGAAAAAATAGACATCATGCACCTTTGGAACGTGCCTGGTGCATTACATAAGCCGAAATGCATACGTCTGTAAGCAAAAGTTCCGTAGGGGCATGTGAAGGTAGTTTTCTCTTGATCATGTGGATCAATGGGGATTTGGAAGTAACCCAAGAAACCATCGAGGAAACAGTAGTGTTCATTCCCCGCTAGTCTTTCGAACATCTGGTCCATAAAAGGCAGAGGAAAATGGTCTTTACGGGTGGCTTCATTCAACTTACGATAGTCAATACATACTCGCCAACCCGTGACCAAACGAGTCGGAATCATCTCGTTTTCCTCGTTGGTGACAACGGTTATGCCACCCTTTTTAGGAACACAATGAATTGGGCTAACCCAAGGACTGTCAAATATAGGGTAAATCAATCCCACATCAAGAAGTTTTAGAACTTCTTGTTTGATAACTTCATGGATTTTGGAATTTACCTTTCTCTGTTGTTGCACTGCTGGCTTAAAGTCATCCTCCATTAAGATTTTGTGTGTACAAAAGTCCGGGCTAACGCCCTTAATGTCAGAGAGTTTCCAAGCAATTGCTTGCTTGTGTGACTTAAGAACCTTTAGGAGTGCAGCCTTTTCCTCATCTTTTAAGTCTTTAGCAATAATGAAGGGTAATTTATCATCACCCTCTAGAATTGCATATTCTAGATGAGGAGGCAAGTCCTTGAGCTCAACCTCAGGAAAGTCTTCAGTTATTTCAACATTTTTTACTTCCTCTTTATGAAGTATTTTTGGAGACGGAGAGGGTGAAGGATCGTCATTTAACAATCTTTTAAGAAGAAGAATGTCCCCCTCCGGGTCAAGATAGTTTTCATCAACCCCATGTGGGATTGAACTATCTTGAGCAAGAAAGGCCTCGACCTCTTCCAGAAGGAAGTCACTTCCCTCAAACGAAGTGAGAGAAGGGGAAGAGTCAGAAATGATAGGCTCAGAAGAAAGAGCGGTACTGCCACTTGATGAGAAACCAAGGACTTCTTGAGAATACTCCTTAGACGCAACATCGATGATGTCAATTCGGTTAACCGTTTCAGCGTCATAGTTAGAGGAGTATCTTGAAGTCTGATCAAGATTGAATGTGATGGCTTCACCACCAACACGTAGAGTGATTTCTTCTTCGAATACATCGATTAAAGCACGACCCGTTCTTAAGAATCCCCTCCCGAGAATGAGAGGAACTTTTGGGTCAGCATCGAAATCAATAATCACGAAATCTGCCAGAAAATGGAACTTTCCTACTTTCACGAAGATATCTTCGGCAATGCCGAGAGGACGAGATATAGTACGGTCTGCAAGCTCGAGAGTCATGCAGGTAGGAGTGAGAGCAGGAAGAGAGAGTCTTTTCCAGACTGTGTAAGGCATCAGGTTAATGCTTGCACCAAGATCGGCCAAGGCAAAGCATTCAACCATCCCCGGGAAAATACAAGGAATGAGAAATCTCCCGGGATCTCCAAGCTTTTCGGGAAGCTGTTTCAAGAGCACTGCTGAGCAATGCTCATTAAGTGGAGTTTTTGCCATCTCACAGAGTTTTTCCGTATTGCTTATCAGATTTTTTATTGTTGAAGCAAATTTAGGCATGAGCAGAAGAGCATCCGCGAAGCTAATATCGAAGTGTAACTCTTAGAAAATTTGATAAAATTTTTCCATCTGATGATTAGCTCTTTCGCGGTTCTTTTGATCATTCAAACGTGAAGGATATGGAATTGAAGGCTTAGGATCGTTCTTTGGAATTTCATCAGAACTTTCAGGAGGATCAAATACAACTTTCGACTTACGAGTTGGGATCGGGACAACTTGAGGGTGGACGTTGTTGGTACCTCCATTATTAGTAGGATGTACCATGTCCGTGGTAATCTCAGGTTCACGTTCTGCTATCTTGGTAGGAGGAGAAGAAGAGGTAGAAGGAATCGTGGGTCCATTGTATGATACCCCACTTCGGGTAGTGATCGCTTTGACATCGCCCCTCGGGTTAGCGATCGTGTTGCTCGGTAGTGTACCCGGGCCCGAGGGTCGATCATTTAAAGACTTCTGAAGCTCAGAGATCTTGCTGATCAGTAACCGATTTTTTTCCTCTTGTGCTTTCATGAATTGTTTTAGCACTTCATCGGAGGAAGACGAGGGTGGAACAACGTTTTGATTTAGATTAGGAAGATTTTGAACACGGTTGTTTTGAAAATTCCTTTGATTTTGATTGTTGTTACCCTGAAAATTGTTTCTCTGATTGAAATTACCCTTATTGTAATTCCTTTGATTTTGGTTTCTTTGAAAATTTCCTTGAAAACCTTGATTTTGATTGCCATTTTGAAAATTGTTTTGATTAAAATGACCTTGATTTTGGTTCGGGTTTTGGAAATTTGGGTTTTGACCTTGGTTAAAATCTCCTCGATTCTGATTCAAGTTACGGTTTTGATTTTGGTTAAAACCGGGAGGTCCGAGAAAATTGTTGGAACGATAGCTCAAGAGATTACGGTCCCTTGTGGTTGGTAAGAATTACCCCCATGTTGTAGGAACCTTGAGCAGCATAAACGTTCTCTTGAGGAAAACCAGCAATAGCTGGACACTCGGAACAAAGATGTGGGCCCCCACAAGTTTCACAACTTCGGGCCACGGCTTTCACTTGTTGATTTTGAACCTGATTTTGCATAGTTTGTTTCATTCTCAACACAGCCGTAGAGATATCATCCATCTTTTTGGTGAGAGCAATTATTTCAGGAGATGATGATGAAGGAATGATTGATTTACATGACTCATCCCTCTCCGCAGAGGAATCCCAAAAGTTATAGTGGGCAGTCATGTTCTCAATCAAGTCATAGCATTCTTCGGGACGCCTTTTCATAAAGGTCCCACCAGCAGCAGCATTGAGAATATCCCGGTGCCTCAATGTCAGACCATTATAGAAGGTGTCTATGATGGTAACTTACAACATATTGTGGTTAGGGCACCGATCAATAGCTAGCTTATAACGTTCCCAAGCCTCAAAAAGAGACTCATCGGGACGTTGCCGGAAGTTGCTGATATCATTTCGTAACTTGGTAACCATGGAAGGTGGAAAATATTTTGCTAAGAACTTGGTTACCATCTCATCAAAAGTACGAATAGAATTCTTTGGGAGTCGGTCAAACCATGCAGTGGCATGATGAGTGGGAGAATAGGGGAAGAGATACAGCCGGAGGGCATCATCGGTGACACCATGTTGTTTCATGCTTTGGGTGACGGTAAGGTATTTATCAAGATGCTTGTTAGCATCGTCACCTGGTAATCCGTGAAATTGACACGAATTTTGGACTTGTTGGATCATGTGGTGCTTGAGGCCAAAGTCCGTAGCCTCAATAGTGAGTGGTGCAATAGGCCCGCCCCCTCCCTTGCATGGTATGCTGGCACAACTCCTCCATCGTTCGGAGATCGGGAGCTGGCTCATCCCTGGGAGGGTCAGGAGGTGGTGGTGGTGGCCCATCGGCCATTTCGGTTTTTGGTTCTTCAATAACAGTACGTAGCTCGGGTACGTTTTTATGATTTTTACGTTTTGTTTGTGACCGAGTGCGCATGCACTAAAAACACGTTTTCAAAACAAGATCGAGGCAAAACCACAGTGACTTAAATCCAATAATCACAAGTGAATGGCTTCTTTAAAAAAGGTACACCACTGACAGGGATATAAAGGCAAGTTTTAATCTTAAGTTTGGGAACTTATTATGTCCACACCCCCAGTTGGTAGGTGTTCTGCCTTGGTTTGCGGTGGTAAGATTTTATGTATTTATTAACAGAAAAATTGTTTTCGGGCTTATGGGTGTGTGTGCAAAAAACTTTGATAATTATATTTTTGGAACTGTTTCGTTAACCGAAATCGTTCTTTTAAGATTACTCGCAGGCTGGCGGGAGGAAAGAATGGATTCCTCCTCACAATAACAGATATACAGATATATTCACAAATGCACAACTTGGAATCAGGTTACAGACAGAAAAAGTGGGTTTTGAACAATTACAAACTACAGGGGGTGCAACTGAAAATTTTTTAAAACTTAAAATTAAAAGAAAATTTAAAATGAAAATGAAATTACAAAAGTGATTATTTTAATATTTAAATATTACTTAATTAACTAAAACTATTTAAAAAATAATTTAAACCTAATTTAAATTAACTAAAAATGAGAAAGATTACAAATTAACCTAAAAATTTGCAAAAATAATTTCTAAACCATAAAATGAACTTGAAGAAAGTATAAAAAATAAAAATAAGTATTTTTGTCTTTTTATGAGTTTTCTATTAATTAAAAACTAATTATATTAATTAAACTAATTAAAATATTTTAAATTACTAATAATACCTAAAAGACTTAGAAAATTATGAAAAAATTTATAAAACTAATTAACCATCACAGAAATCCTAAAAAATTATAAAAAAAACATCTAAAAATTATTGTTAGACTATTTTACTAATTATTTACCTTTTAATTAATTTAAATCTAATTTAACTAAATTAAATAAGAAAATTGGAAAATGAATAGTATAAATTAAAAATCTATTTTCTAAAAGTCTTAACTAATATATAAAACTTAGGAAAATTATAAAAACCTAATGTTGTTAATTAAAATTTAAGAAAACTAATTAATTACTATTATTACCTAATTAATTATTTAAACTATTTTAATTCTAATAAATAGTAAACTGTTTAGGAAAAATCTAAGAAAATTATTACAAATACTTAAAGGTAAAAGGAAATTAAGAAAATTATAAAAATGATAAAGTGCTTATTAATATGCTGAAATAAAAAAAATGAAAAAGATAGAATCTATTAAATAGAAGCTATCACTAATTTTATGTTTGGTTTTTCTTTTTGACAGATAAAAATAAGATAAAAATAAGAAACTTTTGTGAAATGACTTGTTTTAGCTTAAAAATAAGCTGTGTGCACCCCCTTATGTCTAAATAGTTGACTTAAAGCTTATTAGGACTTAAGCTATGTTTGAAAAGGCAAGCAATTGACAAAATAAGCACTCACAGATGAATATTAACAAGAAATAAGCAAATAAGAACTAATAAACACACTGAATAAGCTATGAACTTCAAATAAGCACTTATGAAGCTACTAGGCCAAAACAGGCCTGAACTGGGTGGTTTTAGACCTCTGTGGGGTCCACAAAAGAGATCAGGGGTTCAAACTAAAGGTTGACTTATGAGGGTGGACTGGTAGGCTACCCAATAAGCCAATAAGCAGGGCTTATTGCTTATTAATGAAGCTTGGGTTGGGCAAAGAAAGTTAGGTCACACACTGAGTACTCAGTGTTTTGATGAAACTTAAAGGCACTTGCAGCCCTATCAAATGAGCTCAAAAGGCTGAAATAAGCCTTAACTTATCAAAATGGGTTGTATGGCTTTCCAAAAAGCCAATAAGCCAAAGGTGGGGCCCACTAATGAAGTATCTATGGTCTATTGAAGTTGGGTCACTTATACTGATGACTCAATATAGAGCTTTGAAATCAGCAAACTTGAAGACCAAAATAATCTATGCTACAGTGAACTGAGATCCAATTTTATGATTGATCTTAAAAGTACTACTGATGAGCTTTTCAAAAAGCTAAAAATCAAGTCCTAAGGTTTTGATTTGCATCCTGGAGGGGGGTTTAAAACTTTGACTAAAACCAACAGTACCTTGGTGCAGGGCAGTACCTTGCCCTGCAGATCTAAATAAGCCTTTGCACAAGCTTAAATAAAAATCCTAAAAATAAGCTGGATGTGGAAACTTGTAGTATAGGTGACAAAGATTAACTTCTGAAAAGATCAAGGCCTCAAGTTTAACACAAAAATCACAAGAATTCTCCCTAGTTTTGGGTTTCTGAAACAAGTGAACTTTTGACTTTTTTGAAACTTTGAACCAGGATGACTTTTATGAACTTAAATCTTGATTTTATGATTGATACTGGTTAATTAAGCTAAGTTAAGACCAAATTAAGCTAAACCACTCATTTGTGAATGGAAATGGGGCATATGCCTCTCTTTAACCAACACATAGGGTGAATTTGGCCTATTACTAACTGATTTTGACTTTTTTATGAATAAGACCTAGTTTTTGTGGTGTCTATGACTTACTAGAACCTAATGTGACTAATATCAAACAGAAACAACAACAAAAACAGATAGGAACACAGAGTATTAGCTAAATCCAAACACTACTATTCTAAATAGAAATCAAAGGAAACTGAGTTAATTGATACAACAACCTAAACTAATGATCAAGAGCTATCTAATAAGCTAAAATAGAACTAAACAAGCAATAATTAACTATAAATAGGCAATAAAGACATAGATCATAGAAATTTAAGAAATTTCTTACAAAAGCCTTCCAAGCAATCTTTTTATGAACCAAGGACCACAGAACCAACCTATAGAATCCCCACGGATTCACTAACCCACATCCATCCAGTATTTACTGTGCTCCAGCTTTGATCTTCATAAACCTGCCACTTTGACTTTTGTTGACTTTTTATGATTTTTGATTTTTTATACCTAAGCTGTATTTTTAATGGTTTCTAAAAGCTTTATTAAGCTTTCTTGGAGCCTATATGAGCTTAAGAGTCCATGGATTCAAATATCAATAACAACACAGCTTAAATGAAAACTTGAAATGATATGAAATTTGCACATTCGGATTTATAACTTAAAACTTGCTTTTTATTAATAAGAAACTTCAAAGATACATTAAAAAGAGAGATTACACTGATTTGAAACTGAATTACACAAAGATAAGCTAAAAATTACTTAAACGACTTAAAAATTCTAAAATTAATCTAACACTGAGCTTCTTGGACTTCTCTGCTATTTATAGGCCACCATTAGGGTTCCCAAGTTCTTCTGAATAAATCCCACATTGATTCTGAGCCTTTGGATTACTGCTAAGCCTCTAATCTTTTGCCACGTGTTTTGGCGGGAAAATTGGTTTGATACCAATTGCTTCTGTTTTGCGTGGAGGGGTAGAGGAGCATTTATTGTGGTTGGATTATTAGGTGAAGGTGGGTTGGGCGGTGGAGATATGACAGGAAAGTGGTGATGGTGGGGTGAAACCGGGGTGGTTTTGAAGTGTGGTATTGGGTGAGAGGGAAGGGAAAGGGTGGATGTTTGACCGGTTTGACCCTTGTTGATATAAATAATGCTTAAAAAGGTTATTAATATCTCTCAATAAACCTATGTTTTGATAATCACAAAACTTAAATCAAATTAAGTCAAGATTAAGAAGTAAACAAGTATTTGGTAACACATATTTACTTCTACATCTAATATCACTTAAGGTATGCATAAACTAAGCATCTTATGCATTACATGATCAAAGGAAATTTTGTCTTAAGACATAACATCTTATAAAATGATATAAACATTTTATATATATATATCTGTAAATCATTTTTGGTAATGCTATATTAAACCACAAAGATATGATTTCAAATTTCCAACCAAAAAGGGCAAATTTTATCCAGAAAAACTTTTCCAACGTTCAGGAGGGCGGCCCCCTTAATTTTACTAGGTGGCCCCCTTAATGATTATGGGGACCGGCACGCTTCCGAACAGTAAAATCTGGCCCTATAAATATTGGATTATTTCACACATTTTCCTCACCTTTTTGCACTATAAACTTTCTGATCCAACCTCCATTTCTAGATCTAAAATCCTTTGATCATATAATTCATAAGTCTTTGTTTCCAAGTGATCCAAAGCTTCATCCATTCAAGTGCAAGAAGAAGAACACTCCTCTACATCCATCTAATTGTAGTAGTGTTGTGAATAGCTAGTTTCATATTGTAGTTGTGGTAGATATTTGTAAAAGTGTTGTGTAAATTTATTGATTGTAGAAACTAGGTGTGTTGTAAAGTAGTTTAGTTGTTGTGAATTAGTTGTGCATAGAATAAGGTGTGAAGTTGTGAAGGTGTGAAGCCTCGAAGAAGTTGTGAAGTTGTGAAGAAGGTGTGAAGCCTTGAAGAAGTCGTGAGATTGGTTCTAGCTACGATTAGAACTCGACATTTAGCTTAGTGTCGTTAACTCGTGTAAGCCAAGGTGTGTAAGGTTTCTCCACCATAAAGAGTTTGTTGGCATAGTGAAGAAAACTCTCGAGTGTGGTACTCGGGGAGTGGAGTAGGGCAAGGAAGGTGTCCTTGTAGCCGAACCACTATAAATTCGCGTGTTGTGGTTTGATCTTTCTAACTCTATCTTTTCTTCATTACATTTCAATACTTTCATTACTTGATTAGAATTGCTTATATTGGTTGTCATTTGAATTCACTTGAGATCGAATCGAAAGTTTTTAATAACCTACAAAATATTTTGGTAATAAAATTTTAAAAGGACGTAAAACTATTCAACCCCCTTCTAGTTTTCCACAATTGGTATCAAGAGCCACGTCTAGTAAGATCTTTAAAATATATTGTATTTTAAAACTTGTAACGATCTATGGAATCTGAAAAATATTTAGAAGGGCAATCTATGCAAAGACCACCACTATTTGAAAGTGATGGATTTTTATATTGGAAAAATTGATTCGAAACTTATGTGAAGTCAAAAGATCTAGATCTTTGGCATGTTATTACTAATGGTGATTTTTTACCTATTCAAAATAACCCTGAAACTAAGAAAGATGAAATCGTACCTTTTGAAAAACAAAATGATGATTTAAAAAGAAAACTTGCTAAAAATAATGAAGCAAAAATGGTTATTTATAATGCGCTACCACGTAAAGAGTACGAAAGGATCTTTATGTGTGAAACCGCAAAAGAAATTTGGAACTCTTTACTAATAACTCACCAAGGTAATAGTCAAGTCAAAGATAATAAGATAGATCTACTTGTTCAACAATATGAGCAATTCACGATTCCGGAATAGGAATCAATTGATAATGCTTTTGCTAGATTTAACACTATCATCACAAGTTTAAAAGCACTTGATGAGAATTTTTCTGGTAAGAATTTTGTTAGGAAGTTTCTTAGGGCTCTTCATCCAAAATGGCGAGCTAAAGTGACGGCTATTGAAGAATCGAAGAATTTGTCAACATTGCAACTTGATGAATTAATTGGAAATCTAAAAGTTTACGAAGTCATCCTTAAGAAGGACTCCGAAATGATCAAAGAAAAACGAGAGCAAAGCAAATCAATCGCCTTGAAAGCTAGAAAGGAATCTAGTATCGAAGATAGCTCGTCTTCCGAAAGTGATGACGAAGAATACACCATGGCCGTAAGAGATTTCAAGAAATTCTTCAAAAGATGAGGAAGATTCGTAAGACAACCGCATGATGAAAAGAAAACATTTCAAAAGAGTAAAGATGACAAGAACAACAAGATTGAAAGAAAATGTTTCAAGTGTGGTGATCCAAATCACCTCATCGGAAAATGTCCAATGATGACAAGAGATCAAAATCAAAGAGCTTTTGTTGGAGGTGCTTGGAGTGATAGTGATGAAGATGAGAAAGAAACGACAAAAGAAGAAAAATGTCTTATGGCGAATACATCAAATGAGGTACATTCCAAAACCGAATATTTTAGTGATGAAAGTTTATCATTAGATGAAAAAGATCCAGATAATGAATATAATAGGCTATGCAAATTAGGACAACTAGTAATGGCTAAAAAAAAATCACTAAAATACATAAACAATCAATTGGAAAATGAAGTACTTGAACTAAAAATTAAAATACATCAACTTGAAAAAGGTAAAGAAATTTTTGAAGAATGCAAATCATGTCAAGTACTTAAAGATGAAAACGAAATACTTAGGGAAGAAATTCGCAAACTTAATAAATTTGAAAAAAGTAGTCACTCACTTAATAAAATAATAAGTATTCAAAGAACATCCGGAGATAAAACCGGTTTAGGATTTAACTCAAATGAATCTTCAACAAGTGAGATTAAAAATGTCAAATTCGAAAATAAACCTAACGAACAAAAACCTCTAAAATCTAATCCTAAGTATATACTTGTAAATGATAGAAAAATACCTCTTGCCAACAATGAAGAAGTAAAAGCTTTTTATAAACCGTCTTTAAAAACGAGGTAGGATCTTCTAAACCTAAGACAAGATCTAAAACACCACCACCTAGAAAATCAAATAATTCTAAACCTAGGTCTAAAACACCTCAACCAAGAAGAAACCAAAATAGGCAAAACTATAATAACAATAGTAATCAAATGTGGAACTACCAACAAAGCTACAATCCTTGGGGTATACTACCACCTTTCATGCATCCTAGTCAAATGTTAAACATGTTTGGACCAAACAACTTTGGACCAAAGAGACAATGGGGATCGAATGGCTAGATGAACATTCCTTGAAGCAATCTTGAAGTTTCTCTCAACAGACTTTTTCAAAGTCTATATGTCATCTTGATGATTTTAAAGATTTTTTTTGAAGACCACCGGGTACGCCATTCTTTCATAACTCATTGTCATGCTTAGATAAATATACTTTAGTTGATTACATTGTTTGCATAGATATTGCTTGCCTTTTTCTCTCTATTTGTTCAATCATATACATACTTATATATATACTTTTATACTTAATATATATATATATATATATATATATATATATATATATATATATATATATATATATAATTGCTTGCACATAACCTAGATACGTCATTAGTTGACTTTCTAGAACTCCAGAAAATCGTTCTTTATCGAACCCTTTCCTTCCCCCTTCACGTTATTCTAGTAAGTCCTCTTTTAGGAGACTCATGATGATGAAGAGATATGAGGCAAGTGGACTTTTATCATGCAAGAACGCCTTCACACGTGAACACTATGGATGAAACAAACTCCTCTCGCCGACTTTATCCTATCTACGTTACTATCTTTCAAACCTCACCCATCAACCCATCTTTCACTCACACTTATACTTATATATATATATATATATATATATATATATATATATATATATATATATATATATATATATATATATATATATATATATATATATATATATATACACTTATTCACATATTCCCGAACACACCTCAAACCCTTCATCAACTTAACACTTTGATCATTTTATCCAAAATTGTCAAAAGGTACATTTTAATTATCGAAACGGTAATTAAAAATTGTTAAGAATTTTATCATCGTGCCAATAAACTTTTACGTATATTTGATATATTATAAATCTAATTATATACGTATAAATATTTTTGTTCCAGAAACTAATTCCGCGAAGTTTCGAAAATTTCAAAGGCGGCCCCCTTAATAATTAAGGGGACCGGCTTGTTATCGAGGGCGGTCCCCTTAATGTTTAAGGGGACCGGCCATCTGACACTTCTAAATCCGTTTTCCTCCTTAATTCCATTCCCAAACACTCCATTTGCTCATTCACTTCTTCCCCACTGCTGCTGAGTACGAACCAAAACACCCAAAATCATCAAAATCCTCCATCATATCACCAATCCGGGGTTGTTTCGCAAGGGGCAAACATCAACCAAACATATAACAACATCTTTTGTAAGTTTTTCAACATGCATTTCATCACATTTCATTCGATTTGGTGTCTAATCAATAATTATGCATTATATTAAAATTTATTTTAATTCGAATTTAAGCGCAATAGAAGCTAGAAATTGAACTACCAAATGCTTCCCATAGGATTAGAATGATGTATTGCAACTCAAATTTAGTACAACATATCATTTTGTCAAAATCATTAATCGCCCATAAACCCTTGTTAAATTTTATTTTTCAAGAGGCACATTGTTGATATAATTCTTAAAAAGTACTTAAAACTTACTACATTACATTGTTTTAACGTTCTAAACAATCAAAACATACTTTTAAATTTGTTATAAAATGGTTCATGAAAACAACATGGGCGTTTGGTTCATGAACAAACTATAACTATAGGTAGTTATTTGAAACTTAAAACTAGTTCATAAAACTTGTTAATACTACTAGAATCAATAGACGTCATCAAGATATATAATCAATATATATATTGATGTTTTAGGAGATTTTTATCTAGTTAAGGGAGTGTTTGGTTTATCTCAAAAATGATATTTTTGAAAACTAAAATTCGCATTTTAATCTTTTAAACTAACTTATGTTGTGTCAAACTCTTATGAAATGGAAGATATATAAACTAATATATATCTAGCCTTATTTCGAAGAGAATTATGATATCATACTCTTTGATATCATATATTTTAAACGAGTTTAAAATCAAAATAAAAGGAACATTATGAAACTACTTCATTGAATAACTTTTTTTGTGTCGAAGTAGAATTTCGTTCCACATATATTGCATATATATATATATATATATATATATATATATATATATATATATATATATATATATATATATATATATAACATATGCATGATAGTTGTTTCTATATTAATTTTATTTTTGTTGTTATATTGTTTAGGTGAAAATGCCTAAGACCACGGTTGGTGATGTCTCCAAAACCAAACAATACATTCCAAATGTCTCTTCTACTCCCGGCATGTCTCCTTCAGTTGCATGTTTTTATCGTCCTATTGAAAATAGAAACATTCACGAAAGAAGAATTGTCGATCCATCTTTCTATGAATCTGATGACACCGAACGAATGTTCTCCAATATTCGTTTTGAATGTCTTTTCCAAATCAACGAACCTATCATTCCTTGTTTTATCCTCGACTTCTATAGCCAAGTGACGGTGCAAACCGATCCCTATGGTCATCTCCTCATTTCCTTCATGATTCAAAATCAATTCATCACTCTTACTCTTGCTCAATTTGGACAAATTCTTAGAATCTCATTCAACGGCCAAGCCATTTTCTCAAATGAATGGGATCTTTCCACTCTTGAAAGAAATCGTCCTCAGGATGGCCCCTACTATTCTGAGATTCCTAGTCCTGAAGACATTCGTCGAATGCTTGAACTAGAACGTCGTACGACTAGTCGAGTAATCAAGTCGAAGAATGTCAATATTCATGCCAATCAAATCCTCCATAAAGAGCTAAGCCAAGATATGAAGAAGTGGGAAGAACTCATTCGAGAGAATGCGTTTGGTACTGGTGGTCACCGTGATCATGTCACGGTGAGCATTGCCCACATGCTTTATTGTGTTATTGCTGAAGAGCAATACAATTTGGCTTATCTTTTTGTTCATCGAATCATGTTCGCCAAAAACACCCCAAATGCCAATCTTCCTTACGGTATGTTCCTTACACGACTTTATCGTTATGTCATGGAACATTACCCTCATCTTCAAAGAGATTACTACGTTCAAATCCTTCCTACCTTGAACCAACTCACTCTTGTTCGTACTCGTCGTACTCGTAGTGACAAAGGAAAATCTCGTGTTCCTTTGTACTCTAGGCCTCATGGTTCTACATCTCATCGTGATGACGATGATGATGAGGAGGAAAACACCTCACGTGTTAGTACTCCATCCCCTACGACCTTTGTTGAAGATCTTTCCGATATTGATGATACCGAGTATCATATTCCTCTTCCTCATGAACGTACCGATGAGCTTCTCTTCACTCGTCAAACGTCTATCATCAACCATCAAAAACAAATGCATGAAGAACTTCGAGGAGGATTCAAATCCGTTGGGAAGATGTTTAGGAAGATGCTTGGAAAGAAAAAGAAGTAGAAGATATTGACATGTTGCTACTTGTTATTACTTGTTTCTTTTAGACATTTGTATGGTTTGCTATTTGTCCGATTTATTCGGAAATACTTGTGTTATTTCTTATGTTATTTGGAATGATGTTTAGACTTTTATTATTATCATGCTTCTATCATAATGTTATGCCATGCTTCTTTTCAAGATGGATTATAATATGTTAATTTGCATGCAAAATTTGATTATATATATATATATATATATATATATATATATATATATATATGTTTATATATCATCATTCCTAGAGTATGTACTTCTAATAGAGCTTGCTGGAAAAACACACTTGAAAAATCACCAAATTTTGCAAATTTTGGGTTTCTGGTCGTCTGGAAAAACACCAGATGGGCGGCCCCCTTAATTCCCTAGGCGGTCCCCTTAATTATTAAGGGGGCCGGCATACAATTAAGGGGACCGGCCATCTGGAACTGGATTCACTGTTTTCTTTTGCATCTTGTGAACCCTTTCTCTAGTTTCAGCTACCATTTCCCATTTTAACCCAACTGATTTTAGAATCTCATTCAACCATTTCAAATACATACCTAAATCAACCATTTCCATACTATAAATTCCCTCCACAATCACCATTCTTCATCTCATCATTCACCTTCTTAATCATCATGACTCCACCAAGCATCTCACACTCCAAAACCTCCAAGAAACAAAAACTTGTGGTCATCCCCCCAAAACAACTCTTCATTGACTTAACAAATGAAGACAACAAAACACCATCACCTCCACCCAAATGCTCATCCCCAAGTGTACCCAATGCACCATCTAAAACACCTTCCACTCACGGAACTTCCTCATCCTCCATACCCTCAACCTCATCAATCAATGACTACATCAACTCACACTTGTCACCACAAGTATCATCACCACCTCCTACACAAGAACCCATGTCCACCCATCTTACCATCTCACTTTCACCAATAACACCACTTGATGCTCATCTCTCATCTCCACCAATTACACCACCATTCTTTGCCAATCCCGTGCCTTGGAGGCTACTTGAATCCCATGGGCATACTTGTATTTGTTGCATCCACAACCGCACGGTCATCTTTGGCCTTAGAGATGAAATTCAATATATGTTTTCATATATTGAACATTTGCTTACCAACCCACCACCACCACCAACTCCACCATCCTCTCCAATAATTCCTCCACCACAATTCTCACCCATTCCTTCACCATCACCATCATGCTCTCCTAATTAAGCATCTCATATGCTTAATAAATAAAGCCTCTATCACCCTTTTGTTTGCAAGCTCTATGAAGACCATGTACTTTTTGCATGATGATGTATTTTCCTAGTTGCTTATTTGTGAACTAGCTTTTCTACTTGTAATTCAAATTGCTACTTGTATGTTGTGTCTTGACACAACCACTTATTTAATATGAATGCTTTCTTTTCAAACATGCTTTATTTTTTTTATCACCTTATACATGTTTGCATGCATATACTTGTGCTTCTAATATTTTTTTTTTGCAAAGCATTCCATAGCTCGTTCTCTTGGTGCCCCCAAACGAGGGGGAGTACACATCAAGGGGGAGTTTCTACCCGTCAATTTTTCACGTTTGAAAATTGTTGGCAAAACCTTTTTGATTCTACAAAAAGGGGGAGAAGTAAATATAAACTCACTAAAATACTTGTTTAAAAATTAATTTTTGAGTTAATGAGTTTAAGTTTTGTAATCATCAAAAAGGGGGAGATTGTTGATATAAATAATGCTTAAAAAGGTTATTAATATCTCTCAATAAACCTATATTTTGATAATCACAAAACTTAAATCAAATTAAGTCAAGATTAAGAAGTAAACAAGTATTTGGTAACAAATATTTACTTCTACATCTAATATCACTTAAGGTATGCATAAACTAAGCATCTTATGCATTACATGATCAAAGGAAATTTTGTCTTAAGACATAACATCTTATAAAATGATATAAACATTTTATATATATATATCTGTAAATCATTTTTGGTAATGCTATATTAAACCACAAAGATATGATTTCAAATTTCCAACCAAAAAGGGCAAATTTTATCCAGAAAAACTTTTCCAACGTTCAGGAGGGCGGCCCCCTTAATTTTACTAGGTGGCCCCCTTAATGATTAAGGGGACCGGCCCTTAATTAAGGGGACCGGCACGCTCCCGAACAGTAAAATCTGGCCCTATAAATATTGGATCATTTCACACATTTTTCTCACCTTTTTGCACTATAAACTTTCTGATCCAACCTCCATTTCTAG